>PYSP01000101.1:54356-111612 GCA_003049395.1 Pseudohalonectria lignicola
GAGAAAAAATAAAGGGAAAGAGGCTCGCTTGGTCTTTGTTGCCGACTCGTGTCTGTCCAAACATGACATGAGCGGTGTGCGGTGAGTTTTACCGGGAGGTACCTTGGAGGCGCTTAGACCGCCTCATCAAGGTGTTCTTTATTTATGGGTTCTCTGCCGCATGTCCTCCCGAGATTCGCCGTTCAACCGCCTCTCCGTGCCCGGGAGCCATGCCCACTAGCTGAGAGCTACTGGCTCCATACACTCGGAGTATCAACGGAAGTGGTACCTAGCACGGAGCGTGTATGCTTGTAGACAACAAGCCCCTCTCGTCAGTCCTTCTTAGGGCTTCTATACGACGTTGTCATAACGCCGAAATAGTGGTGCTCTCCCTCCAGAATGCCCACACCTATAACCCGCCGAAATGCGGCGTCAAATTCGCGGTTAGACGACAAAAACACCACGAAAACACCACGAAAGCATCCACGCTGTCTGCGGCTGACACCCCGAGGCCTCCTTGTGAGATCCACCAAAATCGGCACTCGCTCGGTTCGCTTGATGGGATCAGTGCAAGGATTGTAAAGCAGAGCCAGGCAGCCTGCAAAAATACATCCGACTCACCTCTTCAGGCTCATCTGTACTCATGTCCACCCGTGATGTGTATAACGCCATTATCAATCGTCTTGCGCGTCCAAAGCGATCCAAACTAAGGGGTGGCCCAACGACCAGTGACGATCTCTCGCAGCCGACACCGGCGCAGCTATCTCTTGAACGTCTCAAAAACATCTACCGACCATCAGCCACCTCATCTGTTTGCAGCCCCTCCATCGCCTCCTCTGATCCGACAAGCAACAGGTCGCATCCAGTCGGCCCCTAGCTAATCCGGGGTCGGCAAGCTATCAGCCGGCACCCGGATTTCCAGCTTCCACGATAGCAAAGATAGAGGAATCTGTCGTGGTTGCCTGTCATAAAAAGTTTTACGGTAGGTTACCATGACTAGACTAGTAGCTCCAGCAATACACACATACGTGCAATCAACAATTAGCCCGAGACATCAGCGAGCGGAATGATGCCAAACGTCTGACAACTCACAACCAGTCCACTCAACCACAACCCAGTCCCACATCGCCTTCTGCGAGATAACGGCTCTAAACGGAGGTCCCTCTCCTTCCAGTGGTTGAAACACGCTTCCACAAGCTATCTCGCAGATGGGTGTCGTCCGTCATCCTTATCAGCTTCCCACCTTGGAGGAGACGTTGACTTAAGCATGCAAGCTGTTTTTATTATTATGTGTTTGGGGTGCGTCACCCCCTGCTGCATGCAGCGGGGATGCGGCCTGCCCTGCCTGCAATAAACGAGCAGCCAATCTTTCCCTGTGTTGGGTCACCACCTCGCCGTTCTTGGTCCGTCTCCCTGCAGGGCTTCATAGCCATCACTTTTCCCGGGCCGACCAGCCAACACGGCATTCTAACCCATTCCGGGACACTATCGAGGGAGCGGGGACACCACCAGGGTGCATACCACTGATACCAGCTCTTGACACATCCAATTTTTGGATGGCGACATTGCCCCTACCCGCTGCTCAAGCCACGAGGTTCCTACCCTAAGTTCGCTCAGCTCAGTTCGGAGCCACGCCAATGACGGCGTCCCGTCTTGCACCGTGCTCTTTCCTCAAGTCTCTCTGGGCTATCCCCCTACCTCGAGGTCGTGCTGTCCTTTTGGCAGAGAGGTGACCCGAAGACGTTGTGTGCCCATAATAGCCCGAGGCTGCTACGTTTGTCAGGGCTTATCATGCCGAGAGAAATCCGCAGGGGCGGGTTTGATTTCTGATTTTTGTTAATATTGACGAGAGCCGCATTACCACGCAGACATGTTCACCTCCAAATATGGTGTAGCGATCGTAGGCGACACTCCTACTACAGGGCACAGCCAACGCATCTGTGTCGAGAATGGGCGTTCAATATCACTCGGGAGATAAAACATGTGAATGAGAGGTGACAGCCGAGCCGAGCGCACAGCCGGACGGGTACAAAGTGTCAAACTCCTCGATGAACGACGGCGATGGGACCCCAAGGGTGCCTTGGACATGCAGAACCGACCGCACCCAGGCAAGTGCCGCACGCCACCACATGGCGCGGAGGGGGGGTTACCATACTGTCCCAATTTATGAGCCGCGAAAAAGGGGGCAACGGACGGGAAAACCGGGGTAGAGCACGTTTTGTCTCGTCGTCTCTCGCTGGGGCTGGGCCACCATCGGTCAGGCTCTCGCCCCATGAGTCTTGGCCGCCCCTGATATCGTGGGGGGCACAACGGGGCCGCGACGCGGACGGCGGTCATGGGGGGCTGTCGCTGCTCGTGGGGGTTTTCCCAAAAGTACATTCTTGCCTGTACATCGGTATGGGCTGTACATATGGTACAATATTAGCAGGGAGGAACAAACTGGGGCGTGGGTAAGGGCTTTTACGCTGCGCTTGCTCCCTTTATAGTTTGAGCCTCATGTACTTGTCCAACATAGAAGCTGATGCCTGGGTTTCACTTCTTGTCCTAAAACTGATAAGTCCCTGTTGTGTTCCTGTTTACGCTCATATTCTGGGGATTTGTCGACCTTGCCATCTACCCCTGATTTTTCTATTTTTCTCGTCTCAGGGGAAATGGTATATCAATGTCCCCCGCGAAGACGCGCCTTCGAACCTTTTCCCTTTACTCCTTTATATCCAAATGTTCCGAGGCCTACTTTTTGGGGATCTTCGCGGTTCACATGGACTCGATTTCAGCGATCAGCCGCCGGGCTCGTGTTCTCGAAGCGTTGGGCGCCAACCTATTGCTAATGCCACCTGAAGCATCGATAGGGGGCACGAACGGACAACCACAACCTCATCCTCTGAAAAATGAAGAGCTGCGCCTTCAAAAACTCAAGCGGTGGTTTGATCGTTGTTCCGGTCGACGGTCGAGACCTTCCTTCGATCCGTGCAAAACCTATCGCACTGGGGCATCTCCATCGGCCCAGGATCTAGAAGGCTTCATTCTGGTGCCAAAACTCCAGGGAAGAGAGATGATACAGATATCTCGAGTCCTGTGACGGTAAATCAGCGAGTGTTATCCAAGCCCATATGCCATACAGTTAGAATACGTCTCCCCATTCGTGCAGGACGCCCTCGGGTTTAAAACCTGCACAAACCTACACCCTCTACTGAAGACCTACAAAGAAAGGCCACTATATAGAAGCGGGTAATGGCGTGTAGAGGTGTGCACGCCCAGCGGAAGAATATGTATACGTAATTAAAAGGGATTCTGATGGTCAGGTAGCACCGAAGCACTGTGTCCCTAGAATATCCTCCAGTCCAGCACTAGCAGTTAGCCAGATCTCCCAACATGAGCCTTTCAAACGGAGCAGAAGAACCCACAATTCTCCCTGTTTATAATCGCAAACTCGTGACCATGAGGAAAAAAGGCCAAAGACGGTGGGTAGGGCATGACAAACCCCAAAGCATACCTCTTAACGAAAAACTCATCCTCCTCTAGTGCGGATAGTCCAGCCTCTCACCGCCCATGACGCCCCAAAACTCCTCCACCAGGGCCCTCTGCTGGCCCTCCTCGGCGGCGCCCCTGACGCCGAGGTAGACCCTCGAGTCCACCTGGGCGTCCCACTCGCCCGGGTTCCCGCCCACCATGACCCCGCCGGCCTCCTCCAGGATGCACCAGCCCGCGGCCACGTCCCAGGCCCAGCAGCCGCCCTCCCAGTACGCGTCCAGTTGCCCCGCCGCGACGGCGCATATGTTGAGCGCCGCAGACCCGTACGACCGCAGCGAGTGGCACATCCTGCCGCCGCCACCGTCGGCCCGGGCGCTCGCCGCCAGCAAGCGGAACACTCTGGCCTTGAGCTCGAAGTTGGCCCCGTCGCGGCTGGAGCCCCACTCGACGCCAACGAGCGACGAGTCCAGCCCGCCGAGCGGCGGGGCAGAGGGGGGGTCGCCCGTGCCGCCGAGCGGGAGGCGCAGGCGGGGCGCCACGACGGCGGCGGGCAGCTCCGGGTTCGAGGCCGCCAGGAGGGCGTTCCTCTGCATGAAGGAGCCCCGGCCCCGGACGCCGCTGTAGAGCACGTCCAGGAAGGGGTTGAAGACCACCCCGACCGAGGCCTTCCTGTCCAGCACGAAGCCCAGACTGATGCAGGCGTGCGGGAAGCCGTGCACGAAGTTGGTCGTGCCGTCGATGGGGTCGACCACGAAGGTCGGGGCGTCGGTGACTTCCGTCTGGCCGGGAACATACGTCTCCTCCCCGACGAAGAGGAAGTCCGGGTAGGCTGACCGGAGGCGGGTCGAGACCATCTTCTCGACCGCCTTGTCCGTCTCGGTCACGATATCGACGGCTGCTCTTGATAGCGACACGGCGGTGCGGAATCTCAGTTAGTTTTTACTTTTCCCTTCCTTTTCTCTCAGTAATGGCAGAATTGTGCTACGAGAGAGTCGAAAAGGGAGAGAGAAAAAAAAGGGGGGGTTCGGACAGTTCATCTTCGTCCCCTGGCTGATGTCGTTCGGGTTGGCTGCCATGATCATCCGCCCTGCCTCGAAGGCGACAGACACCAAGGTGTCATGGACATCCTGAAGGTTTATGCTTCCCATATTTTACGAAAATTGCTTCTGGGATGAAGTTTCGAAGAGGAGAAAATGAAAGGTGAGGAGTCTTGATGTTATAGAGGCAATTCATGAACACCCACGTGGGTAGGTCGGGTGGATTTGCTCGGTCAAGAATGACACGGCAGAGGGACAATCCCAAGAAACCGGTGCTGCAATCAGTGGTCAGAGTTGGCGACTATGGTGGGCCAAGCACCAGACCCCGCAGCATGCCCATCGCCACTACACAAAAAAAGGAAGAAAAAAAGATATTTTGTAAAGGCAGGATTGGCGGCATGATGGAGTCTGCGCGCGCTTAATCAGAGAAGAAGAGGACAAGATCCTTTCACGAGTCAAAGAGGTGAGCTATTGTGAATCCCGAATTGCAAAAGAAGTCCACCCATGAGTATGCCAGCCGTAGGTAATGAAAGGTCGTGATAGTACAAGCCCAAAAGCCCCAAAGCCCATCAACCCCTGACCGAAGGCGAGCCGTAAGACAAGTAAGAGCCCCTGAAATCGTGAGACGTGCCATATCGTTGCTCCATCGTCCCTGCCAACACCAAAATTGCCAAACCAAGAAAAGACAGAGATATACCTACGTAGGTACGTAGATGCCTAGGGGGAAGTGGGTAGGGTGGTAATGCCTACACAGCCCGTTCGTTCACCAAGGCCACTGGAAACGTGTTTTCTCATCGCCATCCACCCTCCTCCTCGGGGACAACAAACTCCTAACTGGCTCACACATTCTCCCTAAATATTGACCTCCTCTCAGTCGGGCTGTCCCCCTCCTTCTTACCATGCACCATCTTCCCACTCCCAGGCACAGCGGTGTTGATCGGCCGGGGGCTGACCCCGCGCAGACTGACATTGCTCGAGTCGGCGTCGTCGTCGAAGGGGTTCCGACCACCACCGCCACCGACGCCCACACCCCGGACACCAAGCCCGGGGGCAGCACCGGGGCCGGCGGGACCGGGGCTCCGACTCCTCGCCCTGCCCCTGCCGAACCCGCCCTCGTCATCGTCGCCGCCGTCGTCGTCGTCCCCGAACGGATTCCTCCCCGAGGGCGACGCCGCCGCTGTATGGTCCAGCCCGGGCAGGCTCGGGGTGGCGGCGATGTTCATCTGATAGCTGGACCCGCCGTGCTGCGGGTGCAGGCCCAGCTCCTGCTCCTCGTAGCCGTAGCCGCCATACGCGTCGGCGGCCTCCGCCTCGGTGCCGACGCGCGAGTCCCACGCCTCGTCCGGGTCGAGCGGGCCGAACCCCCTCCTCGCCCCGCCAGCGCCCGCCCCCGACACGCCCGCCGCCCCCTCGTACGAGCCCACCGCGGTGCGCGCGTTGGTCCGGTTCTTGAACTTGCGCACCTGGCCGTTGACCCAGCCCGTTATCCCGCCTGGGGCCGGCGTCGCGGGGCCGTAGGGGGAGGGCTGGGCGCGGCGGAAGGGGATGAAGGACGCCCAGGTTGGTGCGGGTAGCTGTTGCGTTGTGTCGTGTTTCGTTAGTCTCCTTGTTAACAATAAAAATATAAAAATATATATAATTTGCGTCCCATTTTCATACAAAAATGCAGCTAGCTCCTTGATTGACGACAAGCCCAGTAAGGTTGAAGAGCTGCGCTCAATAGGCCATCACGAATCGCAACAAACAGCATTGGTTGAAGGAAGGCCAAGCACGCGGATGGGAACTTACGCCGAGCCTCTGAGCACGCCAGCGGACGAATACTATCCATCCCACGACGCCGAGCACGAGGAGTATCGCGAGGACGAGGAAGACGATGCCGACGGTATTCATGGTTACGCTCTTGTTCCGGGACCGCCCTTATCAGGCGTCTCCGGCGTAAGGGTAAATGGATTGGTAGATTGTAGCTGGAAGCTTGTGGTTTCAGGTCTGTTCGCGCAACAGCAATTGACGCTTCGGTGATGGCGAGAGAAGACTGGAGTGTCAATCCTGGCCCGTTTGTTTGCGTTGCGTGAATACCTAGGAAATGGCGGGTGCTGTTGGCAGGATAGCAAAAGCTGCAGCCTGGAGAAATACATTGATAGCGATGAGGTCAGTCCACTTCCCTGCTGCCAACACGAGCTCCCCATCTGAGCAAGCCCACAGCGATGATGAGGAGCCCTTTTGCCCCGCGGGCGATCTAATGAGCGATCCCATACGCTTGGCACACGCCAGATTAACGTGCTAAGCCATTGGACGGTGGCTGATGGGACCCACCGAAAAAACGCGACACAATCAACCAAGAGGCATTGGGTTCTTCTTTCGCCCCCTAGATCGCATCTCACCACAACCCCTTTCATGGTGAGGAAGAGAGTGAAATAAGTTGCCTTCCTTGCGCACTTAGGGCCTATTAAGACGATATTCTTGACGACATGATCCTAGGGTTTTCGTCACGGGCTTTAGAAACTACATGGTCTTGTCGGGCACCCACCAAGGCCAAGCCAAAGCCCACCTGTAGGTCTTGCCAAGCAGCACTGACCGAACAACTTTCCGGCCTCAGCCCCGAGACCTCTGGCCAGTCAAACGGGACGCATTCAAATGAGGTTTTGTCACGGGAAGTGCCGCACCAATGATGTTAACAGGGGGTAGTAGACTAAGCCCTCCGAGTGTCTCAGATTCACATGTTTCGAAGCACGATTACCTCTTGCAATCAGTTTCTATTTTCGAACGAGCCAACCAGTTGGTCTGCCTCAGGTTCCGGGCGTTGTTTGGTCGAGCCATTTTCCCCAGCGAGTCGGCCCAACTCTGCAGCCAGCCTTCCCTCTCACAGCTATAATCCACAAAGTACATCCAAACAACAACGGACCCGAAACGTTGCGTGCTAATAAGCATAACATACACGCATGCACGTAGGTAGTCTTATGCGTTCGTGGAGGTGTTACCAATCTCAACGCCCAGATTCAAAGCCGGGGCTAGATGTCTCTAGGTAGTTCAGATACCCAGGGAGCTAGACAAACTTAAGATCAGACGCTCAAAAGAGCTTGATATCGCGTGCGTGAAATGGGGTCAAGTAGCGGCGAAAGAAAATGACATTTGAAAATAAAAGGAACGAAGAAAAAGAGGAAGAAATTTTGAAGGGGGACATCAAACAAAACACTCATTCCACCTCCCCCCAGCCCGCGCAAAGCTTAGGCTATCCACGAACCTGCCCAGCGTGCACCTCCCCAGCGCGTCGGCCCCGCAGCCCTGCAGCGGCACGACCCTGTCGTTGACCAGGATCCTCACCAGCTCCTCCCGTTGCCCCTGCCCCTGCGCCCCGTCGCCAGCCGCGTTGGAGAACGGCGAGGCGGCGGAGGGAGAGCACGTCATCTTCTCGACGTACATCCTCGCCGCGAAGGGCACCGCCCAGCTGGCCGAGTACCCAGCCGCGTCGCGGGCCGGCGTCCTGGCCGTCCTGGACAGGGGCCCCGTGGCGTTGTAGAGCCCCAGCGCGGCGTAGACCCCCGCCATGTCGTTGTCGTGGCTGAAGTCGGCGTAGAGCCGGCGGTCGAGCGGGAAGGTGGCCGGGTCCGAGTCGAGCGTCGAGTTTGTGGTGGTGCGGTCCTCCACGGTCTTCCCCGTCAGGCGGGACACGAGCTCGTTGACGAAGCCCACGCCCTGCGTCGAGCCGAGCGGGTTCCCGTCCCCGTAGCCGTAGTACTTGCCCAGCGTCTGCAGGTAGCCGTACGACTCCCACTCGTCCTCGGCGAAGAGGGCGCAGAAGGGGGAGAGCGCTCCGCCATCGTCCGCCACCGTGTTGAACGGGCACAGCTCCATCACCACGACCGCCTCCGCCGCACTCAGGTTGACTCCCTGGAGGCCCGCGTTCAGCCGCGCCACGATGGGGCCGATGAAGGTCGGCAGGAACTCGGCCATCGCCTCGTCGCCGTCGGTGGAGTGCTCAAACGCCGTGCATAGCGAGTGGGCCAGCGTGTTGTTGACCCCTTCATCCTCCGGGATGACGACCATGCCGTAAGGGGACCCCGCGCCCTCGCCGTCCGCGTCCCCCGCGGCCAGGCGCGCCTGGTGGAAGCCCATGGTCCAGTTCATGGCGGACTCGACGACGCGCTGCTGGCCCGCCGAGCGTATGAAGGGCGCGTTGCCGGCGCTCCGGGTGAGGGCCTGGTACCGCTCGTAGAACTTGATGCCCGAGTTGGCCATCTGCTGCCGGCCGAAGTCGGTGAGCTGGTCGACGCCGAGCGTGTAGTTGTAGTCCCTCACGAACTCGAACCCGGGGCCGTAGCTGGTCACGGCGGCGTGGATCCGTTCGACCGTGGCCGCATACGCCTTGCTCTTATTCGAGGTTGGGTCCCGTGCCCCGTGGCGAGACAGAAGCTGGGCGAAGGTGATTTCACATCCGTCCGGGATCGACGAGTCGATTTCTGAGTTTACTGAGAAGAACGGCGAATACTGGCCCCACGAATGAGAAATGGCTGGTTGGCACTGGAACCCAACAGCCGGGGTGTCGCAGGTACCATTCCCGGAGTTGAGCGCATTCGCGACCCGTCTATGCGGGTGGTGGTTACTTGTTAGTTGATCATGAGTAGAACCCGCAAATTGGGCATCCACGCGTTTGGGGAAAGTGCGCCGAGGTCGGCAAAAGGAGCTCAGGGAAAGGACCTACACTGCAGATGACACCAAGTACCCAAAGATGAGAAGAGATGCGACCGCCATTGTAACTTTGAGCCAGAACCTGTGCTTGTCTAACCACACGTTTGAGGTTGGTTGAGGTTGAGGTTGAGGTGAAGAGGAGCTGCTTGTTTTCGGTTCTGGAGTCTCTTGAGTATCCCAGGTCGACACAGGGAGGGGTCTGTATTTGTGTCCCCTCCTCTGCAGAAGACTCTTTAGTCGCTCCATCTTATACTCCAATCTGGGGGAAACCCCTAAAGATATCTCTGATACCCCGAAACCCTTCCCTTTAAGATGACGGTGGCGCGTGGGTGCGCCGTACGTCACAGCTGCCGTTTAACTGGCACTCAGGTCGGGACGTTCCACAAGGCGCTTGTCAAGCCGAGTTTCCAGGCTCTGAGTGAATTTTCGCTCAGCCACTTGCAATTCAACCAGGCCGTTAGGAGAAGACCATATTATGATAATAGAGCCGAAGTAAAGCCAAACAGATGGAAAACTTGCCCGCAGCTAAAGGCAATGAAAAGGGCGGGTTGATACGTAGTTTACGGAGTTCCTATCATAGGTAGCTTGAGTTCAGAGTTGAGACGAAAAGGTTTGCGCCGGCAGTGGGTGGTGCCCGAACTGGGCCCCACGTGCCCTGCTGGCTGGTCCCTGAAAATTTTCTCCGCTCCCTGGGAACCTGATGCGGCTGTTACTCATATGCTAAGCTTTGAGCCACCCCTGCTTGCCGGATGTCCCATCAATTCATCAACTAGCTGGGTACGTACCTTTATTGATTTCTGCCCGTAAATGACTTCGATGCGGTTGCAGGGAATCCCCTTCTCTTGCTAGTCGACAAGGGTATACGCAAGTGTGCAGTCTGTCAGTTGTTCTACTGACATCTAATTTGCTTCTCATGCAGGTGTACTCATACCAGCACAGTTCTAGGATCAAATGATTTGGGTGCTTGATAAATTGTAGTACCTGAACCTTCCAGGTCCTGAAAATTTACTGGCTGCTCTGATGACGGAAGCACGTCCTCGTCAAGCCCGCCGATGGGTATCTCTATCAAAACCTCAGGGGATGAATGCCACCGCCCATTAGAGATCGTCCATAGGTAAGGATACACTGATCCTCTACTATGGAATAAAAATCATGTCCCCGCACGGGAAACCCCTGGTTCCCCCTTGTCCCACCCGCAGTTGGCCTTAAACCATGCGATTTTGTTCCAACACCGTACCATCTTCGTGGGCTCAACCCACGAATCCGCTGGTTTTCTATTGATATGTGGAGTACAAAGAGTCGATGCAAAACAACGAGTTGGTAATGATTAAATCGTGAATTAGGAAAAGAGAAACAAAATCGGTTAGATGGCAACGCCCACGCTCTGCGGTCTATACCTGGAACTGGTGGCATCCTGACCGAAAGTGGTAGTTCGGGTCAGCCTCGGCGTGGCTGATGGAGTGTTGTGTTTCGTGGAGGGGCTGGCGGTCGGCGACAGCGTGGTCGTCATCGTGCGGTCCCCCTCTTCGGTCTCCCACGAAGAGGCGCTCGAGACGGTGTCGATGCTCGTCCGCTCAATGCCTCCGTTGCTGGTCGGGTCCACGCACTGGTAGAACCCTTCTTTGTCCTTCACGGGCCTCGGCGCGTTGGTCACGGAGTCGAAGCTCATATCCCGATGATGCTCCGGCCCGGGGAACAACCAATTGGATACCCGCGAGAAGGACTTTTTCTTCCGAAGTGGCGGGCGAAGGACGAGAGGAAGGGGCGGTGCCAGCGGTGGATCGAATGGCCGCTCCATCGGCCGGTCAGCAGGTCCCAGGATCTGTCGGGTCTTCACAGGGAGCTGAGGTAGTCCAAAGAAAGCCGACGCCTCATACTCCTTCCCGAAGTGATCGAGATGGGCGTTTTGAGCCAGTGACTTCGGTGGCGCCGTCTGAGGCCGCTCGAAGCTCAGTCTCTCGGCGAAGGATGGTGCAGCTGCCGGCATTGCTGGGATGGAAGGCATCGGCTCTAGATCTACGAGGATCCGGCCGTGTGAGCGCGCAAACAAACATCTTCATATGGTGCCGCGTCAATATGTGGTGCCTTCCAAGGCTTCCATGAGAACATACCTTGGATGCCATGGGCAGTAGAAGGGCGGCTGCCTAAGTAAATGCTCTGCCGTTCGACAATCGAGTCGATCTCGGCTTGCAGCTTCTGCTTCTCGATCATGGCGCTGGCGATGCGTTCGACAATCCTGTCAACGTCCGGAGAAGTGTATGCACGCGCTCGGGACCGGGGTGGGATCCTCGGAGGGGTATTATCTGGGGACGGTGCATTCCATGGGTTCGCATCGACACTCTGTGACGGGGAAGACGAGAGATTTGTAGGTAGCGGCCTCCGAGGCAGATGGAATGACATAGATGAGTAACTCCTCTGGTGAGCCAGCGTGGAACCCTCAGAGTCGAAGCCGCCCTGAGCGTGGGCTTGAGGTGGCGGGGTGGTTGCTTTATCACGGGAGGCGTGGCCGGGGTCGAAGTATGAAATGATGGGCGAGATGCGGTTTCCAGGTTCGTATATGCTGAGCTCTAAGGGTCGGAAAGATCGTGGGCGTCTTGGCCTCGCCGGTGGGAGCTGTGCGAGCTGTGGGAACTGAAAGGACTCCGAGTGAAGATGCCGAAAGTTGGAAGGGGCTGATATTTGTGGCCTGCGCGAGCGAGGGCGCGATGGCGATGACCCACGGGACGTTTGGGACCCATGTGACCACAGCCTCTTTCCGATGGAGAAGCTCCGACGACTCCGGCTTGGAGTCCGTGACCTGGACCTCCTCTCCATCCACATATCGTCTTCCTTGTCCGTGCCCGCATCTATCAGCGGGCCGAACGATGGAGGAGGAGTGAACCCAGGCTGATCACGGTAGACTCTGAAGTCACTCTTCTCGACTCCTGGGGGCTGAGCTTTAGCACTTGACCAGTCTAGGGCGCCATACTTCTGCTGGCTGGGACGGCAACAGTGATGAGAGAGACGCTAGTGGCGACAGTGGTGAGACTCACTTCGGGAATGACTCCTGTGGTGGAGGCAGGGAGTAAGAGTGGCATAGCACGAGGCGATGGAGTCCATCCATGAGGTATAGGCTTCAGCAAGCATCCCACTAACAGGAAGCATGATAAAAAACAATAGCACCAAGGACGGCCAGCTATCAAGGAAACTCCAGAGCCTTCCTCATACCGGCAAGTGAAATTGGCCAACGAACCAGAAGAAGACGAGAGCCAGAGGCAAGGCAAGAAAACGAAAGAATGATAATGCAGGAGGAAAAGCTGGACGACGAGGGGGACAAGGACATCCACTGGCCACAAGAACTAGCGGTGCTTATACACTCAAATAAAGCATGATTCAAAAGAATGTGAGGATGAGTGAGACCAGCGATGGCCAGAAGTGCATCAGAGTGATTGGGCAAACCAGAAAGAAGAAAAGAGGACGGTCTTAAAGTCCACCTCACCTCTGGGAAATATGGGATGGACAGATGAAGGGGGGTGGGATACCTCACTCATATTATTGCCTCCGACGCCTTGTCCCATCTCCAAAGGCCAAGCAAATGTCCAAAATCCCAAAAGAACGTACTCCGTACGGATATACCAAACCTATGCTCTTTCAGCCCAGCTGAATTGGTAGGTGGTCGGCTGGGCCGCTCGCTGATGCTAGCAGAGACAAAGGAGCGGGAAGCCGTGGGAAGGAAACAACCACCTTCGACAGAGGTGAGGTTTGCGGGTGGTGTAAAGGCCCGGATTTGATAGGCCAGCGACGGTTGGGTGTGAGCCAGTCGGCGCTTACAATACCAGGGTGCGGCGATGATTCGGATGGCTGGCGCTACCCACCAGATTGCAGGACCCACCAATTGTGTAAGACGAACTCTGCTGGAGAGCGAGTCGATGTCTTAGAATTCCTTGGTCACTAGGCCATCGCCGCCCAAAACCCGAGGAGGGGGTGTCGTGGGCTCTTCAGATTGGCCCGTCGATTGCTCGCAGCTGGATCCCTTTATTACCCGATGAGGGGGGAATCTTCTAAGGAATTAGGGCGGCGCTTTTTTCTCCCCTTTCTTTATGCTCGTGTGATGTGATGGGGCTCCGGCCGGAGGACCAGGGAAACGCTGAAGAGAGATTGAGGTCACCCAGGTCGCCACGTTAAGCCCGTTGCTATTCTTTCTTGAAACCGAAGTTTGAGGGGTGGTCAAATCACAGGCCTCGTAATCGTCTGCTTTCTTTTCCTTCATCTATTGACGCGGCGCGGATCGCTGGGCCGCAAGCTGCAGACCTGTGGAGCTGCAGAGACCCTTGAGCTGCAGATAATTATTAAAGGCTGCGGCCGCCATTAAATTTGCATCCGCGACCCCTTCGTTGCATTCGGATATCTCGAGAGAAGCCACCACCAACCTACCGATGGACCAAACAACACAATAACAACCACAAGGGCAACAAGAACACGTCAACGGCCAGCATGACAGGCTGACGAGTTGTTTGTTTCCTTGCTGAGCTTGCGTAGGTGTCGGCACTATGACTGGACTCTGGAGGGGTCTGACAAGGGATGCAAGGCACCGCCGCGAAACGTAGGACCAAGGGGGATAGCGGCATCGTGGCAAACGTGGGCATGTCAACATTGTGGTTTGTTTGGTGGAGGTTCAAAGATGTGAATGAGTGGATGACTGGACATATCCGGATGTGTACGTAACAGATGGTTCAACAGAAGGCTAGTAGAGCACCTAGGTGCCTAGGTGGTTAGGGAGGCAGGTAGGCAAGTAGGTAGGTTAGTAGGTGCTAGTCTAGTTAGTCGGTAGGCTTGGGATGTCTACTTGCTAGGCAGGTACCACCAGACACGGCAGGCCGCCCAAGGATCAATATTGCTTTGTTGCCTTTGTTTCCAAGAATATCGTCCAGGTCGCCCCAGGCCGCCCATATGGACCAAGATCGCCCGATTCCCGCTTGCCGCTTAGCCTTTGGGACCAGCGGCGAAATTCGTGATATTGCCTGTGCTCCCTTCCCCACTAGTCACAAGCGCAGAAAACGGTGGCGTAAAATCGTCATCCTGTGACGGACCATCGGGGGCCGACCGGTCGACCTGTCTTTGGTGTGGTGAAGTAGAATTCACAATCCTTTGTCCGGGCCGATTCCTCCTGGAGAAAACAAAGAAAGACTCGGTAAAGAATTCCGCCTTCACAAAAACGGATGTGGCTGAACTGAGACACGCAGTGGCACCAGTGGCTGTGTGATACAAGAGAGAAGATGGTTTGCTGTTTTGCTGACACCTTTTGAAACATGCTTAAGGAGAATTGAGAAGGCAACAGCAAACCCCAACCAATGATTCATGCCACCGATAAATGCATAGGCAGGCAGCACCGAAGTGACTGACAGGGGAAATGCAGCTATTGGATTCATCTGAACATTCCTTAAAAGCATGGCTCGGCGGCTCTCAACGCTGGACGGATAAACCTAGTGCCGGCAGCCTCAATTCCCAAAAAAAGAACTGGATCCACAATAGGTGGCTCGAACCATATGATTGGGGCGCCTTAATGAATTGAACAGCTTGTTCTATCGAGAAGCTACAATAATTATTTCCGGAGACAGGCACGACACCACGCTCTTTAAGGTCGATCTCCAAACCACCCGCCACTTACGACATTGCTGACTGTGAGATACCTCCACGAGGACGCTCAAACTCAGAGGTCAGACGCAGATCTTGCATCTTAGTACCAACAGTCAAACTTTGCATTGCAGACTTCTTGAGTGCTAGACACGCTGCCCGCCATGTCTCAACCCCCGCCAGGCATGATGCCTCCGCCAGGCATGGGCATGCCCTCTCCAGAGCAGATCGCGGCCATGCAGCGCCAGCTCGCAATTGATGCACAGAAACATGGGATGACGGTTCCCGAGTTCATCGAACACATCAAGAAGCAGCAGATAGAGAGGATGCGCCAGCAACAACAAATGCAACAGCAACAAGGCGGCGGCGGGCCCCAGCAGCAGCACCAACACCAACATCAACACCCTCAACAGCAACAACAAGGCCAGGCCCAGCCGATCACACCGGGACCCCCGAACCCCGTCGCTATAGCCCTCGCCACATTTCTTCGGGGCCAGGACCTGAAGCCCCGCACCTGTATCCTCAACGGCGAGCGTAAGGACATGTTCCGAGGTAGGTTGGCTCCTGGGAGTGTGAGACCAGTGTTCAGGCCTTTGCACCTCATTTCTACGCCCAATATCCCGTTGCACATATCCCTACCAACAACCAGCTGTGGCCGTTCTGGTCGGCCCCAAAACAACTTGTTACGTGCGCCATTCGTGATATCTTGTGCTAACATCAACACCCGAACCCCGCCCCAACAGTCAAGCGAGCCCTCCGCGCAATACAGTCTCCGGCCTATGAGAAGGCCCGTAAGAAGAACCCGGCCCTGCCCGAGGTGACTGACCGAGCCTCGCTCGAGAACTGCTTCAAGCTGCTCCCGCTCTCGATGCTCGCCCTGCGGGTCAACAAGTCGGACCCGCATGAAGGGCACGACCACGCGCCGCCCAAGAAGGGGAAACGGGTCAAGGGTCTGTGGACGGTGAGGATCGAGCCACAGCAGGAGGCCGCCGACGACATGTACTACGTCTGGCTGTGGGAGGGGTCGCAGATCATGCGCAAGGTGTATGCAGCGCTGGCGCTCGTCATCATCTTCGCCGTGGTCCTTTACCCGCTTTGGCCACTCAAGATGCGCCAGGGCGTCTACTACCTGAGCTGGGGGTTCCTGATACTGTTGGGCCTCTTCTTCCTCATGGCCATCTTCAGGGTCATCCTCTTCTGCGTCACCTACTTCGTTGCCTCGCCGGGTCTATGGTTGTTCCCCAACCTGTGGGAGGATGTCTCTTTCATGGACAGCTTCAAGCCTGTCTGGTCTTGGCATGAGGTTAGTTGATATGCTTTATCTCTTCCAGCCTCGCTTCGCCAGGCTTAGAACTCAGTAACTCTGGCTAACCCCACGTTACTCTGACAGGCCCCTAAGAAGAAGAAGAAGTCCAAGTCCGCCTCGACGCCGTCGTCCAGCGCCCATGCCACCTTCGCAGCCGCGACGGGTCAACCGCTGCCCGCGACGGCCACGACGACGGCGACCAGCACGCAGGTGGCGACCGCGCCGCAGCAGAGGCCTGGCTATGTGGCACCGGCGGTGGAGGAGCTGGACGACGAGTAGGTCTCGCGTGCAATGTTTCCGTCGCCTGCCAGTATGTACGCCTTCCCCAAGGCGCAAAACGGAAGGGGTCGGTCAAAATGAGAACGATAAAGGAAAAGACGCACCTTCATGGTCAAGAGGGAAGGGGGAGGGTATTGCATTGTGTGGTTGCCTGCTTTGCCGTCTGGCTTGTGCGAATATATCAACAGCGTTAGATACCAACATCGGACCTCGCTGCCCCCTGAAGGATGTATATTAGAGTAAATCAGATGACCAGAAATACCGGAACCCCCCAACTCGTTTTCGCATGTGAGCGGAATCTCTGAACTGTTTACCCCGAACTACGAATCGAGGCTGGGCCCTTAGCTGTAGCCGCTTTAACCTGAGCTGAGGATAAGCTCCTCTGAGCCCAGCACTTGGCATATTAGGAACTTTATACGCGGAAGGCGAAGGATCACCATTCGTCCTCAGACTAAACCTGAATGAACTCGATTGCCGCCCTATAAATACTTAATCATAGGGCATTTTGCCCGGTTGATGAAACCGGTAGTTGTCCACGGAAACCTTTGAGCGGTGCCCCAACTGGGTTGGCCAGCGTCGCCGCTCTACCGTGTAGTGCTGAGCCCAGGCTCGTGTCAGCCGGGCTCACTGATGCTCAGGATTTTAATCGCCGTCCCCAACCGCTTCCAACGGGACGCACGCCAACCGTCCACCGATAACCAACATCGCCTTGTCCATCCTTAAGTTTGGTTAAATCTACACGACCGCTGCCAGGGCCGAGGTTTCGGTCATTGCCACCAACAAGGGCGCCATGGGGGCAGATTGGGCCTAAGGCCCGGTCTCTGGCACCCAACTACTCCCTCAATGTCCAGGCGCCCGGAAAGATAGGCTCCTAGGTGGAATGAATGCCATTTGATCAGCTCCTCAGCCAGGGGCCCCTGAATAGCTGAGCGGCCGTTTTCCTGTCCTTCGGCCGCCATTGAAGCATCCTCCTAACGAAGGTCACAAACTAGTCTCTTTTCTCACCTTCGAGGCTTGCCACGGAGTTCTCAAGGCTCATCCCCTCCGGCACTTCAATATCAGCTTTCCAATTTTCTAGTTGGAGAAATGGTCAATTAGCAAGCTGTGTGCCTACACACTTATTACGGCTTGCTTATGGAAGGAGCTTATACCACTTTCCGTGAAGCACTCCTTGCTCTTGATTCTTGTCTGAAGGAGATCTAGAGGCGGAGGCTCCAGCACGCCGACAAGCTCGGCGAGGTGCGCCCGAGGTGCGCCCGAGTTGTGTATTTCTTCTTCTCACGGTCGTGCCCGTAAAACAAGTGCCTATCCTCGAAAAGGTCCCAGATCTGTTGTAGAGCAGCCAGTTACTAAAAGAAGACCAGCCCGTCTTTAGCAATGTCGCAGGGGCTGATCAGAAAAAGGACGTCAAGGGATACATACCATAATGCCAACGTTCCATATATCCACGGGATAACTCCACTCAGTCCTCAACATGACCTCAGGCGACCGATACACATTCGGCTGTGCCTCGTGGTTCCTCTTCACGTCGCCTCGGACCGCGGCACCGAAGTCGCCCAGAACGACATGGCCCAAGTCATTTAGCACGTCGAATCGCCTTGAGGCATACACTGTGACACCATCTACGTACTTCCTGGGCGATGGGGACTCGAGCTCGGCTTTGGCGAAAGCTGCCAGTACTGACTGGTCTACTAGCTCCTGCATAATGTTATCACCCTCGAGATCTGAGGAATTGGTCAACTCCTGCGGCGACGTGAGGGGCGTGATGAGCGTAAGGGCTACTTATTGCTTAGTTGCTCACCACTGTGGACGAGATGACATTCCGTGTGCAGGTAATCCAGAGCAAGGAACAGCTGGGCCAACCCTGCCTTCAGGAGCCTCTAAGTAAATCGGTGAGTCGGATTTCGGCATAGCATGTCCTTCCAGCCGTCCCACATCGGCTTCTGTACGAGACAATGATGGATCCCTTCATCGCGGCGCTGGAGTTTGGACATGTCCATGGCAGTACGGACATGGCGGTAGCCGGGATGGGACGGGTTGGCCTTGCCAAGATGTGCATAAGTCTCGAATCCGTCTTGACCAAAGTCCCGTATGTAAATCTTCAAGGCGGCATATTTGTGGTCCCTAGAAAGGTCGGCTTTATACCTACCTAGTTTACCTCAGGGAGAGCTTGCTCGACGTACGTACTGGAGATTGCCAGCCAGCCATACTGTAGAAGTGATCCCGCAGCCCATTTTGCCGAGGACCTGGTACTTTGAATCGTAGACGTCTCCAATGTTTGTTGGGTAGTACTGCCGGTCCTTGAATTCGTCGAACTGCTCTTCTTCGAGAACGTAGGGATCCTTTATGGCGGCGCACCCTGTCGTTGGGAATTGCAGTGGTACAAGAGGGGCCCGTCAAAACGACTTTCTCTTGATATTGGCAAATGACTTCATAATTACTTGAGACAGAAAATGGAGATTGAATTTGTCGTGATGGACGCTTGGCGCGGTCAAGAGGTGAGATGAAGAGAGTGAGGTGAAGGGAAGTCGGCGCTGGTGTTAACGTGACTGGCTTCCAGGGAGGTGAACCTCAATACCCAGCCTTAACCAGACATTTGTTGTCATGGGTGCCCGTAAGACCTACACATCCTACCCGCCATCTCTCGAGGGTGAGACCGTTCCTCGTGCTGTTAGCTACGGTCGGTGGCGGCAGCAATCCACCAAAAAAACAAAAGAGAAAGAGGCATGGTCACGTTTTAGATGATCATTTGGCGATGGAACTCCCTGCCGAGCAGCCCGGCCACTTAACTACGGCCAAATGTTGCCAGTGTACGAATGCGTCAGCCAGTCAAGCGCTAGCCAGCCCGACATCATCGCGGGTTCCTGCATTGGCCCAGTGGGCCCCTGAATTGGCCGTGAGAGGGGTCTTTTGGCTCAACAGCTGGGCGAAACGAGGGGCTTGTTCAAAGTTGCTTCACAGAGGACCAACCGGCCGTAGGAATGTGGCCAACCTATTAGGTACCTCGTCAAACAAAGTGCCCGTTGGGTAGATAATGACCCCCCATACTGGAGTCTCATAGTTCCTTTCCCAACCTGGGCCAGCTCAAGTCGCCACCGACCACAACGTCACTGTTCTGAGATTGCTGGGATGCGACGGCGAAATCCATAGTCGACTTTTCTGTATTTTGATGAAATTATTCTTTCGAATAGAATGAATATCCATACTGATTTTCCCTGATCGATAACCTACCTAACCAAATCAAATCTTCCTTGTCCCGTCGGACGCCGTGCAACGACCAACGACCAACGACCAACGACCGAACCTCTACCTAATCTCTGCCACTTTTAAAGTCCCTCCAGTTGATTAGAAGCGACCCCCTTTTTTCATCTTTGCAGAATGGTCCTGTGTAAAAGGCGACTCCTGAAAACCATCAGTCCGGCCTTTTCCCGGGCTGAAATAAGAAAGCAAAAAGAGAAGAAACGGATAGGCAGAAGGTAGAGGGAGAGAGAAAGAAGGAGGCAACCCCAAAAAAGAAATATGAGAACAGTATGGTGAATAGGAGAACCTCGAGGACGCAAAGTGCGACAGCCTCAAGACGTCTCGCCCAACTGTTTGTACAGAATGACCTCGTCTACCCGCGTGCTAGGGTCAGCCGGGCTAATAGCATAGCCGGGGACCCTCCCGGCCTCGATATAGCCGAACTTCTTGAGCACCGTTTCGCCGGGGCTCCCAGCCTCAGCCTCTGCGGTCTGGCGGAGGGTGGTGTCAGGGCGGGCGGGTTCGCCGTTGTTCCTCATGTCAGCGTGGCGCAACCTATGGAGGGAAGTGCGGAAGGGGGAAACAACAAACAAAAAACACATACCACCAGGAACCTCCCCCGCACGCCAGCCTCGAGGTGCAGCGCCCTGACCAGGGCCCGGGCGCCGCCCCTCCTGCGGTACTTCTGGCCGACGAGCAGGCTCTCGAGCGACGCCCGGAAGGGGCTCGTCTCGCACTGGCTGAAGGTCAGCATGGCGACGCCGACGAGCTCGGTTCCCTTGGCCTTGGTGCCCGGCTGGGACTCGTCCAGCAGCAGGACGATGACGCGCGTGCCCGCCGCGGCCTCGGACATCTTCTCCTTCCACCAGGCCAGGAGCTTCTCGTGGTTCAGCGGCGGCAGGAACGACCCCGTCATGTGGTCGTGCGTGATGCAGCTGCCGTGCAGGGCGGCCAGGTAGGCCACGAGGTGCGAGTGCGCCGCCGCGGTGAAGAGGTGCGGCGTGGCGGTTCCTGTTCCTTTTCCTGGGGGCGAGCTTTCTGCCATGGTTTTTTCTGTTTTCCTTCTTTTTCTTTTTGGTTTGGGTTTTCTCGCTCCACTGGGCTGGGTCGGATGTGAGGGGTTTCCTATCGCCAGAGGGTGTGTGTGAGTCTTCTCGATTTTCCCCTCCCCTTCTATTCTGAGCAGTTTCTGGACCCCGGTCTTTCTGACTTTATTTGCTCGACTCTACCACTTATATGAGTTCGTGTTTAGCTCTTGTGAGTACACTTATCTGGCGCCCAATCCAAGTCTACCTGAGCCTGGTCTTGACGGCCCTGCCCCAGTCACTTGAAAGCGACGACTCATTTGTCTTCCTAGTCGTCTAGTACACCGAGACGACAAGTGCAGCTGCGCGGCGGCTCAATCGGCCCGGAAATCGAGGGCCATTGGCCAGTATCCCCGCTGGCTGTTCTTATCATGATGGCCGCCGACCTTGTCTCGGCACGCATGGCCAGTTGTGACGGAAGATCACGCACCCATCATATGATCAATTCTGTAGTCGACAAGAGGAAACAGAGACAACTTACACGAAGGTCTATGAAAGAGGTATAAATCAGGTGAGTCTGGTCCGGGGAGTTGCCGAGAATGCCAATTGGCTGCGACAACGGTCTCAATGACAGCCAGCGGGCGGATCGCGTTGGTTTGAATCTTCTCACGCCAACCTCAGAAGCTTTAAGACTCTCGGCGAACGGGAGCCACGGGTCTAGGCTAGGCGTTGAAGCACCCCGAATGGCAATCTTCGTTGGGAGGGTCGGGACGTCTGCGACTTCTGCCGTAGCGTAGTAACGGTGGCGGGGGAGCTGCTTGGTCGTTGGGACTTGGGAGCTTCGTTGAGAGGTTGAGCAGGTTAGGTAGGGTAGGGAATGATTCCAATTGGGCCTGGACGGTGAACACTTGCTTTGCCGGGGTGAGATGGTATTCACTCCCACATGGTTCCTGCGTCTCTCTTCCATCTTATATCCAATGTCAGCCAGCGGGGAAGCTTCATGTTTCAATCCCAGCACCCCATTATTCGTTAACTGTGGGCGCTACTTCCCTCCGTACCTACATGTACGTATCAAGTACCGATAACGCCTCTGAACGGACCGTTAATTGTCATGTATTCCATACCAGCCAGACACAATTTTGGTGTAGAAACTGCACTAGTAGAACCCACCTAAGCGGATTCCTCGCGCTGCCAATCGCAGCTTCACCCAGCCTACATTCGAACCGTGAAGACGGGAGATAACTCCGAGAAGCAGCTGGGCGCCGGCATGCAATTCACTCATAATGAAAGCTACTGCCACGAGCACTAGAGGATAGCCGCACCAAACTCGGGCAGTTGCTACCCTCGTACTGGCACATAATACTCGCCGTCATTGCAGGTGTTTCCTTGCATCCCGTCGCGATTGAGTCTCCCGTCTTCTCGAAGAATGTGCGTGATCCCTTTCCTTCCGAACGGTTATTATGGCGATGCAGAAAGCCGAGACGATAGTGAAGCAGAAGAAAGAAAAAGAAGGAAATCCGGCAGGCAAGCATGATCCCATTACCGGGTAGCTTGCTCTCTCTCTCTCTCTCATCTTCTCTCTTTTCTTTTTCTTCTTTTTTTATAAAAAGAAATCTGTCCCTATTCCTAGGTACCTACCTACTTAAGGTGCATAAGAAGGTATCTGCCTGCCTACCTAGGTGAGCAGCAACAACCCACCACCAGACCAGCCAGAACAGACCTGGCTGCGTGAATCCTACAAAGTGCAGTCCATGAAGGTCTCAAGCTCCGGCATATAGCTTGGCAACGAGAAGGTCTGCGGGCATATGCACAACCTCCCGAATATCTAAGTACTTACACACTGCCGTTGTCGTACACGACCCCCTACCGCCCTTCTAGCCTTGTCGGTTCGAGGTTTCAGGCCACTCACGCAGGCGAGGAGGGAAGAAAGAACTAGATGACGTGGAGTGCTGGCATGATGTTGGTACAGGGCTATGCCGTACCAGTCATCCTACGAAATTTCTTCGGAAGACCCTCTGGCGATGTTTGTGGGAGCAGATGCCTCAAGAAACAATTAACTTGACGGTACATGAGACATAGCACAAATCCAGCCTCCTTTGATCCCAGAAATTCGACCAGATTAGAACCCGAGCCAAAGAAACAGACTGGTCCCCTAGAAGTGTCCATTCGAGTCTCACCTCCTCTCCTGAGCTTCTTCAGCTGACGTGATGCTAAATTAGGTTCTGAGTCTCTAGTCGATGGAACGCCCATTTTTGGAGAGACGAGCATCGCCCTAGGTGATTCAGACTTCGTGCATAGCTGATACTAAGAATAAAAGGGGCCACAGCCAAGCAGGTAGCTTCCTCTCGCCGCCTTTTCCCGAGGCCTAGCGCGATCAATGCCGTGGAAAGGGGGCAGTGACGCAGTTCTCACTGGGGGAGTAGTCACGTCAGCTCACAGATCTCGGCTCACGTCACGGTCAAGAAGTACGTATTGTGTTTCTGAAATCCGCCTCCAGTGCTCGCAGGCAAGGACCCTGGCTTGTCGTAGAATGGCCAACCACCAAGGCCAAAAGCGTTTCCTGGCGAGTGCCGGCACCCGTGCCTTCCGTCATGTCCTGCCAGGAGACCCCTGAGGAGACATAGGGCTTCCATCAGGACTCTCAGGTAATGAACGAAGGCGAAAGGGAGGAGGGATATGATGGGGAGGCTCCTTTTTTGCCCAAGGAGGAACCTTCCAATGATGGACAAGGGAGGATACTGCTGCGCTGATCCGCCTCCTATGTCTGTCTCCGGGTGCGCTCTTGCTTCCTGCCACAAAGTCCGTCCTGCAAGACTGGAAATGAACGTGCAACGACCACAGGCAGCGTGATTTGCATTACCGGCACACTGCCTAGCTTGGGCTACGATTGGTATAGTAGTCCTTCCCGTCTGCCAGCTCCCACCTGTGGCCGAAGTCGGACTGGATCAGTCCGTTTCCAGGCCGCGTCCAAAGAAACTGCGGGCGGGCACATCCTTGGGACGAGGCACCAAGAACTCGTGCTCGTCATCGCGGAAAGAATTTGCTGTCATCATCATTTGTCATACATATAGACAGCCAAGCAAGCCAGGCAGGGAGGGATGGTGCACAAAGCAATCTCTTCAGTTTTCGTGGTCTTCCCGCCCGCCAAAGATTTCTCGTTCGGGAAGTCACTACCTGATATAGCCTCCTCTAGGTGCGACAGGAGCTGTCTACCCGTTTACTGAAGAAGTTTCTAGTTCCGCGTTATGTTGCAATCATCCATCATCCTGTCATCATGGGCTGAGCTCTGTCTGTTCCGTCTTCCATCCGACCACCCGCGACAAGCCCTCAGGACAGATCCATCTCATCCGCCCTCCCCTGCTCCTGCCCCTGACTGAGGACGATCCTCTCCAGGAACTCGACCGCGTCGTCCATGCCCGCGGGCTGGTTGAACCAGTGTCCGCCCTCCGGGTACTCTCTCCACTCGACCATGGCCCCGAACCCGGCGAGCGTGTCCCTCAGCGTCCTCCCGCTCTGTATCTTGACCAGGGGGTCGTCAACGCAGTGCTCCAGCAGCATGGGCGTGCCGCGCACCACCCCGTCGTGGGCGGGCACCCCGTCCGGGAGGCCGAGGACCTCCCTCATACCAGCGAGGCCCCTACCCGCGAAGGGGCACCGGCACGAGAAGCCCATGAACGCCGCGAGCCGCCCGCCGGCCCCATCGGCCGCCGCCGGCACGTCCAGGTTGAAGAGGGTGTGCACGCTCGTCGCGGCGCCCATGCTGATCCCCGCCAGCACGACCCGGTCCCACCGGCCGCCCAGGAGGTCAGCTTCCCTCGCCAGGATCCGCCTCACCTGGGGCACCACCTCCCTCAAGCCCGGGAGCTGCATCTCCTCCCTGTCGGCGAAGTCCTGCACGTTCGCGACGTCGAACCACTGGGGCCAGGTGGTGTCTTTTGTTTCATGGGTGAACGATAGAAAGGAAATGGATCAGTTGGTCGTCTGTTACATTGGTTTCCTGACCGTAGATTAAAATCAAGGGGGCAAAGAAAAAAATGGCGAGAAAAGCATGCAGGCTAATAAACGCCTTCACCGTAAAAGACGATCAAACTTGCTACCAATTATCCACAGGACACTAACAAGGGCCTAGATGATGTTTCGATCCGATCATTCCCTCTCAGTCTCCCTCTTCCCCTTCTCTCTTTGAACTTACTGGGTATGGTCTGACAAGTCCTCGTCGGCGCCTGGGGGAAAACCCAACGGAAGGAAGGGAAGGCCTCCGCCAACGTGCGCTGGCGCGAGTCGAGCCACCCGTCCAGGGAGCGGGCGAAGTCGCGCATGTTGTCGCCACGGCCGTGGAGGAAGATGACGGTGTGCGTGTGGTCGTGTTGCGGCGCCGGGCCGAAGGTGATGAAGGGCAGGTCCATCGTGGTCGTGGCCGTTGTCGATGATGCTGCCATGGTGCTTTGCCTTGGCGGGGATGATTTTTCTGCTTGGGGTTCTAAAGGTGTGTAGTTTGTGATATCGAGGAGTTAGGGAAGAATGAATTCCTAGGTATCTCCCAAGAGGACTATGGCTTTCATCGCCAATATCTACTCTAAACTTGTGGTATGGCCTCCAATTGGGTCAATCCACATTGCTGCCTAGGTAGGGAGCAGTCCCAACAGCAGGCAGCGGCAAGCTTGAGGTCTCTATGGGACATGCACCAATCATATCCCCATCACGGCGCTTAATCGCCCCTTGCTCACATTGGCGCCTATCTACTCCTTTGGGACTTGTCGAGCTTCGCTGACATTACACTTCCCTCTACTCTTAGCAAAAAAGGTGAACCGGTACGAAGTCATGCATCGTGGTGTTAGATGTGAAATATACTTAGTCAACTCCCTTCAACATCATTAAATCACGTTCAACAATTGTTTCTGCCCCCAACATCCTCCGCAACGACCCGATAAACTCCCCTCTGCAGCCATCACACCCCGTCCCCCGACTCCAAGGCTCTCCTCTCAACGTCGAACTCACGAGAGTAGTCACCGAGCGCCTCGAAGATCCTGTGAACCATCTTGTTGTACCGCTTGCTCCACCTAAACCCTTCATAGAAGGCCTTCGTGTAGTCCCAGTATTCTAGATAGTATCCAGAGAACTCCCAGTCCAGAATCGCCGTCACCGTCCAGCCGCGTGTCCCGTCCGAGCGCACGACACGATCGATCAGGACGTTGCGAGGGTTCAGATCCGCATGGGTGAGGACAATCTTGTGGCCACGGCGGGCGGGATCGTCCGAGAAGCGCAGCTCCCGGCTGAACGCCGCCTCATCCGCCCAGGGCCCGCTGGGCAGTCCGCCACGGATACGGCTGTCCTGGCACGGCCCGCCGAGCGTGCTGCAGATGGACATCTCCCCGCTGGCCGTCTGGCGGGGCAGCTCTCGCATCTACGTGAGGTAGCCCCTCATCTCGTGGGAGATGTCATCCATATCCCGGTTGCACAAGTAGTCTTGACAGTGGTAAAGTGGAATGCCTGGGACCCATTCATCAGCAGGGTGGCATCACCTCCCTCCCTTCCCTCAAAACCACGATGTCAAGCGGCTTCGGCACTGGAATCGATGTATGCCGACGGATCATTGAAAGAGCGTTGAACTCATTCCTGCAAGAGCCTGGATCGCACTGGTACTTGAGGAAGAGCCTGAATGGGAGCCTCTGGACGTGGCCGTTCCTACTCGCCCCATATCGACGTCTTCCTAGTTTGCGCAATACCTCATAGACGGCCAGGCGAATCCGAGTTGGGAATGCTCGCCAGACCGGAAGAAGCACGCCAGACAGAAAGGTGGAGAGATGGTCCTGGGCCTCACGGCTAGCTGGCAGTGATTTTCCTAGCGCCGGTTTAGGCGATGTTGAATCAACCTGTCTTGACGGATGGGGAGGATGGCCGAGGATCTCTGGGGCAATGTTCTTAGCAATCCTCAGGAACTTGATGCTCTTGGAGAAACGAGCCTAGGAGCCAACGAAGCGAGGGTCCGTCCACCTTCAGGATCGCGGATCGCGAGTGGTCACCAAGCAACGGATAGTCACCGTCAATATCAAGGATTTCCTCTAGTGCCCTGTGATCCTGGCGAGCTTCGTACTATTCTTTGGCGTTAGACTGATGAACAGAGAGTATGGGGAGCGACCGCGATTCTAATGCATGGCTCACCTCTATCATTGACGGCTGCCGCCGTTCCAGCCAGACAAGACCTCGTGCGAATGCCCTCGCTGCGGACTTGCTCACCAGCCAGTGGTTTTGATATACCATGCGAGGATGCCCAGGGTCCCGGACGTAGGATAGCCACCAGTCTCGATATGGAGGCCCAAAGAACGCGCCGAGCATATCAAAGATCTGGGGCTGCAAGTCTTATCTATCAATTATCCGCTGGTGCACTGCAGTCGCTCGGACCTTCGAGATAAAGGGGAAGCTGAACCTACCCGGTCTATAATCCATCCGGCTGGCACCGGAAGAACGCAAGAGACCACCAATGGATCTATTGGTGTGCCGGCCTTGCCGGTGATGCAGCACCTGTTACCATCTCGCCTGATGATGGCGTGTCTAGCGAGAGCATCCGGCAGCGGTGGAGGACTACCATTATGAGTGACTGTTAATGCCTTCAGTTGTCTATTTGCTCCGTTGTCCAGTCGCACAGTGAAACAGGAACGACCCATGGGGAAGAGCAGGGAAGATAGGACGAGTGACTAACCAGATTTAACGATGTAGACCCAATCCGCTAGCAGAGATTGAGCATCGTCTCCTGGTGCGGACATATCGGGCGGCAAACAAGGGGTCGAGAGCATTCTTGACGAAGCACGCAAGGAGCAAGGCTGAGCGATATGGCAGGTTCAAGTCTTCGATGAGGGCTAGGACGCTGTTCGTTTCACTAGTGAGCAGTGTCATGCTGCGAGAGAGCTGTCTTAGATATTACCATCACGTACTGCAATGGTGGGCATTTCTTTGTGACGATCTACAAAGAGAATTTCGAGATGGTACGGACGATTCCAGGGAGCAAACGCGGCATTTGAGGAATGGTAAATGCCCAGTCCCTAACCCTAACCCCTGGCGCTTCCTGTATCCGTATCCGTACATTCAACCCAAAATGAAGGTCCCTTCCAACTTGGGGTTCTTTTTATTGGCACCCGGATGGCTTCAATCTTGACTAGGTAGGTAATCCGTAGGTAAGTAGTCACTAGCACTGGTGGTAGTGTAGGGAATTGTGTATGGCCCAGTGGGGCTCCGTCATGCAGGCCATGTATCCCGGCCGAATCTTGTTTCATCTTGGGCGCTTCAGCTAACAGCTCGTCCATGCCATCCCACATCGTGTCTGTAACTGGTGGTTAGCGGAGAAGGAGGAGGGGGGAGGAGGGAGGGGAGAAGAGAGGGGGCTCTAAAGGGGGGTGTTTTCCAGCTGAAAGTTGGAGGTGGTAAGATCGCACTGTCGCACCCGTCTCAAACTCTACCAGTTTCCCCCCTGGGTTCCCTGGAATTCGGCGTCAGAATCAAGATATCAAACCACAGCGAACGACATTCATCCCTCTTTCACGAATTGGACTACCTCTTTCACTCGCACCACCACGTCACTTGCAAACTTTTGTGCCATATCGCTCACATTCCTATCTCTTCTCAATTGCAGCCTGTAGCTCCTCGAAGCTCATAAAGCTTGAGTTCCGTCGTTGCAGGAGGGGGTTTACGCACTTCTAGACGCTGCTCGTTCAATAATTTACCCCTCTTTCTGTGATTCAGCTTCGTTCCCAACGGGAGGTCCAGGGTTTCTTGGGTCGTACTCTCGCAAAAAGCCAAGCAAAATCACATCTGACGTCACACTCGCAACAGCTCCTCCACTTTCTCAGGTCCATCATCACTCATCGCTCTGTCACCATGGATCGTCTCCTTCAGAAGATTGAGGACAAGGTCGACCACATCTTTGGTGGTGGTGAAGAGGAAGACCATTCTCACACGCAGGGTGCTGATTGCGGTGAGGGAGTCCATCCGCAGGAGCACAGCGCCAACCGCTACCAATCGTTCGCGCCCCAGACCAGCGGCTCGCCCAAGTGGTATGTCGATGGCGCTTCGTACTTCTGGGCCGTCTCGCAGGCTATTGAGGGTAGGTCAATCTATTTTTGGGTTTTGGGTTTTGTGCTCCCTAGCTGCGAAGCGCAAGTTCAATAAATTTGCTAACTCGTTCACCGATCCTACACCCTTGAAGAGGCCCGAGAGACCATCTACATCCTGGACTGGTGGCTGAGCCCGGAGCTCTACCTGCGCCGGCCGCCTGCGCGCAACGAGCAGTACCGGCTGGACCGTATGCTTAAGGCTGCGGCCGAGCGAGGGGTTCAGGTCCGGATCATTGTCTACAAGGAGGTGCCGCAGGCCTTGACTTGTGAGTTCTTATCACGCTTACTATCCGAATGCTGCTTTGCGTATTGAGGCAGCATCGCTGACTTGCTCTTCTCGTTCTCCCTTCTTTCCACAGTGAACTCATATGTAAGTCCCCGACAAGGGAGGAGCCGAATGGGACAGCTGTCCAGATTTGACATATAAACGTCCCCTAACATGCTCCGGAACTGACGCCGGCCTCCCCTGAAAAAGCACACCAAGCATGCCCTTCAGGACCTGCACCCTAACATCAGGGTCTTCAGGCACCCGGATCACACCCCGAGGGGGGTTGATCTGAAAGACGACCTGGTCAGCTCTTTCCAAAACCTGTCAATGGGCGGGTTCAAGCTGTCCACGTTGCCTAAGGACACCCTGAAGACCCTGTATGGAACCACGGACGATATGGTCCTGTTCTGGGCTCATCACGAGAAGCTCCTGGTCGTTGATTCCCATCTCGCCTTCATGGGTGGTCTTGACATGTGTAAGTTTACCTTCTACACGGAAAGATTTGAGGGCCCCGGGGAGTGGGAGTTTGGAAATTGGTAGATGGACAGCCGAGAGATTATATAGATGCTAATTTTACCTAATTGAATGTCAGGCTTCGGAAGATACGACACGAACAGTAAGTTGACGTCTGCGTACCTACCTGCCTACCTACCCTACCTATTGTCCTTGATCGGTGGATATCTCCATCCCTACTAAAAACACTTTCCCTCTGAAAGGCCACCCGATTGCCGATGCCCACCCGGGGAACCTCGATGCCATCATCTTTCCTGGCCAGGACTACAACAACGCTCGGGTCTACGACTTTGAAAATGTCGACAAGTGGGAGAACAACAAACGTAAGCAGGGCCTCTTCTCTCTTGCCGTATTGTCGTTCCTTTTTGAGTCGTTGCCCGTGATGTGATTAGCATGGATACCTAACTGAGTGTTCCGCAGTCGACCGAACAAAGAGCTCGAGGATGGGCTGGTCCGACATCTCCATCAGCCTGAGCGGCAACATCGTTAGCAGTCTCCTTGTTCATTTTACGGACCGATGGTAAGAAGAAATCAAGTCCAGGTGTGCAAGAAGTGGAGGGTCACTTGAGTCACTAGGGTCACATTGTGCTGACATGACACTCCCACCAAGGAACTTCATCTTCAACGAGAAGTACAAAGCGAGGACCGACTGTCACTATGATCCCCTCGACGCCCCGGCACCGCATGCCCCTCCGGCTCAGGGTATGCTGGGCGAGGGCGAGCACTTCTTTGGCGGTATTCATCACCACTTCCACAGCCGCTTCAACCGCATGCTTGCTGGTGACTACGGTGGCGAAGGGTCTCACCACCGCCAGGAGGATCAGGGTTCCAGCGGCGGTCAACAGGATGTCCACATCCAGCTGATCCGAAGGTAGGTTATTCGGCCATCGAAAGTTGCTCTGGGTTCTGCCATGGCACTTGAATTGCGCATGTGCCCAATTATCCAAGAACGAGAACAAGACCACTGACTGACATGGATCCATCATGATGACAACATGGCAACACGGCAACACGGATTAGCGCCACCAAGTGGTCCTCAGGCCTCCAGACGGAGCACTCCATTGCCGATGCCTACATCGAGGCCATCACAAACGCCCAGCACTTCGTCTACATCGAGAATCAGTTCTTCATCACGGCCACGTGCGAGGAACAGAAGCCGGTGGAGAACAGGCTCGGGGCGGCGATCGTGTCGCGCATCGTGCGTGCCCACCAGCAAGGGGAGAACTTCCACGTCTTCGTCTTGATGCCGGCCGTGCCGGCCTTCGCCGGTGACCTCAAGGCGGACGGCGCTCTGGGCACCCGGGCCATCATGGAGTTCCAGTACAACAGCATCAACAGGGGTGGACACAGCATCATCGAGTCCCTCCGGCAGCAAGGGGTCGACGACCCGCACCGGTACATCAACTTCTACAACCTGCGCAACTACGACCGCATCAACACCAGCTCCACCATGCAGCAGGCCGAGCAGCAGAGCGGCGTGTCGTACGAGTCGGCGCGCCAGGAGTTCGACGACGCGGCCCAGCGCGGAGCCGACCAGTACGGCCGCGACGACCGGGTCGAGGGCAGGCTGGGCGACCAGTACCGCCGCTACCAGGAGGCCGCTTCCCGCACCGAGGACCGCAGCTGGGACACGGTCAGCGCCTGCTACATGGACGCCGGCCCGGACTTGCACAGCGCCCCCTGGTCGGGCAGCCCCGAGTCGGAGCTGGACGCCTTCGTCTCGGAGGAGCTCTACATCCACTCCAAGGTGCTGATCGCCGACGACCGGCTCGTCATCTGCGGGTCGGCCAACCTCAACGACCGCTCCCAGCTGGGCTCGCACGACTCGGAGATCGCCGTCGTCATCGAGGACCCGACCCCCGTCGGCTCCAGCATGGGGGACCAGCCCTTCACGGCCTCGCGCTTCGCCGCCTCCCTACGCCGGCAGCTCTTCCGCAAGCACCTGGGCCTCCTCCCGGACCAGCCGGCCGACCGGCCCGACGGCAACTGGACGCCGGTGACCAGGGGCTTCAACGAGTACGACTGGGGCTCCCCCGCGGACAGGCTTGTCGAGGACCCGCTGAGCGGCAACTTCCTCGAGCTGTGGCGCAGCACGGCCAGGACCAACACCGAGGTGCTCAGCAAGGTGTTCCACAACGTGCCCAACGACCACGTGCGCAACTGGGACGACTACGACAACTTCTTCTCTCGCTACTTCATCATCCCCGGCGCGGAGGAGAAGGAGAAAGAAGGGGAGGACGAGGCCGAGGCCGAGGAGAGGCGTCGCCAACGCGAGCAGGAGAACGCCAACAAGGTCGAGTACGGCCACGTGGTGCGCGAAGAGTTCCCCGGCGGCGTGCGCGAGGTCAAGGACTGGCTCCGCCGCGTCAGGGGCACCCTCGTCGAGATGCCGCTGCAGTTCCTGATCGACGTGCCCGACATCGCCAAGGAGGGCCTGTCGCTGAACGCCTTCACCGATGAGCTTTACACCTGAATCTGACCGGATTGGCTTTGCCAAGAGCATGGATGGACAAGAGGGATGAGGCTGAAAAGCGTGAGGCATGAGCAGGAAAGTAGCTGTCGTGCCTGGTGAGGTCTGATTCGGGGTGCCGCGGAAGGTCTTAAGTACCTAGAGGTAGGTAGTCTGATACGTATGTTACCATCAACAGTCTCGTTGAGTTGGTACCTCAGAGAAGAGAACATGGAAGCAAGCAAATATACGTGAAAACAGAAAAGGCGGAAATATTCCCACAAAGAGATCACATAGGCACACACAAAGTAAGCCGAGCACAGCAGTTGGATTCTTCCCAAAGTGAGATCTCAGGAAGACACAATAAGCAATAAAACCGAGGAGCAAGGTAAAGTAAGGATGGGACAACCTAGTAGTAGAAAAAAAAGAAACAAGAACAGTGCTATTACGTAGTATGCAAACCGTGAGTGCCATCCTTGCCCAAAAGAAAAGAGTATATATGGGAACTTTGTCGCCGCCTCATCCTCCATCCGCAACCCCCAAATTCGTAATCGTACTGCTTATTGCCTTTACAGACAGAAGGTGGCATTTCCCCCTCCTATACACTGACTGGACTGATCTTTCCTTGATCTCTGCTTTCCTGGTAAAAACGACGCCGCTCTGGTGGCTTGTGGATGAGAAAATAGAAACCAAACCCCCCACACACAAAAATCCACCAAGGCAAACACACAAAAGGGAAAAGGACAAGAAAACACGACATGGAGAATGAAGGGAAAAAAAGATGAGACAAAGAAAAAAAGGGGGAGGGAATAGGTAGTACCTAGGCGTTATATGTTGGCAATGCCCAATGGTCCATGATGACAAGTATTATACAGACATACTTTATAACCCCAGACCCGTAGGTATCTTAGACACAGCGCCAGCCAGAGAGGAGAGCCCAGCGGTGTAAAGTCTGCCGCCACCAAGACTCTTCCTTCCCTGAAACATCCCCCAATGATGATGATGATGATAATGGGGACATGACAAAGGCTGGGCTTACTTCGCCCACTTCAACTGGAGTTGCGGTGTGCCAGGGGATGAGGGATGAAGGGATGGTGAAATGAATAGTCAGGCAGCCCTCAGTCGACCTTGCCGTTAGCATTGGCGCCCAGCAGCGGGGCCTTGAACTCCTTCATGCCCACCAGGTTGTCCTCGAGGCGGAAGTGGCCGCGCGTGCGCCGCAGCCGGCCGCGGAACCACGAGGCGGCGCCCAGCGCGATGCCGATGAAGCAGCCGACCGTCAGGTAGGGGTGCTCCGAGAAGGTGACGCGCATGTCGAAGAAGATCTTCTCGAAGCTCGAGATGGTCAGCTTCGGCTTGATCTTGGGTGGCGACTGCGTCACCTTGTTGATCGTCTCGAGGATCGACGTCCTCGACGGGAGGATGTAGTTGCCCGTGATGGTCTGGTCCCAGTAGCGTCGGTTCTGTTGCGTTTGAGGGGGGTGAGGGCGACGTGTTTTGGTTAGTCAAAGAAGAACGAGTTGCCTCAAGCGAGAGAACGGGATCCCATGAGAACAAGGCAGAAAAACTTACATCCTCATCGTTGATGATGACCCTCTCCCCGTCCTTCACGTCGACGCCGTACGTGGTGCGGATCCACCTCTGCCAAAAGACGCCGTCGACCCAGGCGAACGCCACCTCCTTGCGGTCGGATCGGTCCATGTTGATCCGGATGCTCTTGGCCGCCCGCAGAGCGCGCTGGTCGCCCCTGTCCTCGGCCTCCTCGATCCGCAGCTGCTTGGCGTCGCGGAGCTCCTTGCGCTCGTGCTGGAAGGCCAGGATCTGCTTGTCCATCCACTCGTTGGCCGCGCTCTTCATCTCGCGCTTGGCGCTCAGGAACGACTCCTGGTCCTCGCGGTTGAGGATGCCTAGCACCACAAGCTTGCCGTCCATGATCTCGCGCGCGTTCGACGCCGTCAGCTCCGCCACGATGGGCTGCCAGACCGACTTCATCCAGTTCAGGATCATGTGGATGTCACGCATCTCCTTGGGCGTGAGCGGGTTGTAGTAGGTCGGGCGGCCTTCCCGGGCCACGAGCAGGCGCGGCCACGTCGTGATCTTGAACCTGTCGTAGAGCTTGGGGTCCTGCGTCTTGACCAGTTTCGCGTGGCCGATCAGGCTCAGCGGGAGGCGCTCAAGGGCCATGAAGTCCTCGCTCGTGGTGGCGTGGTCGTAGAAGTAGACGAAGATGACTTCCTCCTTCTTCTCGAGCTCCTCGAACGCCGCAAGGTCGACCTCGGTGACACCGCTCGCAATGTCGATCGCCTTCTCCGCGTAGTGCACAAAGTCGCCGAGCCCGCGAAGGCCGTCGTATTCCACACGCTCGCCGCCCTTGAAGAACAAGACAGTGGGGTAGCCCCGAAGGCGGACGTCCTTGCAGAGCCTGGCCTCGGCGTCGCAGTTCACCTCCCCGACGTTGAGCCTCCCCTTCATCTCTTTGGCCAGCTGCTGCCAGTTGGCCGCCATCGCCTGGCAGTGGTGGCACCAGGGCGCATAGAACTTGATGAACCACGGCTCCTGTGTCATGGTCACCAGTGTCTGGAACGTCTCGGCCGTCAGCGAGACCGAGAGGCCGTTGGGGTTCGGTGTAGCCGTTGACTTCGCAGGCTTCTTGGCCGCCGTTTTGTGTCCCGCCGTCCCAGTCGTCTGTGTAGAGGCAATCGCGTTCTTGGCGGTGCCCTTTTCAGAGCCCTTGTCAGAGCCCTTCTCGGTGTCCTTCTCCGTCTCATTCTCTGTGTCCTTCGATGGATCGGACTCGGAAGCGGCTGTCGGGGCTGACTTGTCTCCAGGCTTGGGCAGATTGATCTCCTCTGGGCGGCTTCCAGGCTTCGCCTTCTCCAAAACAGCCTCAACCCCTTGGCTGAGCACGGTAATGTTTTTGCTTCCCCTAAAAGTCTCGGCCGCCTCGCCATTGTTGTAGATTGTGGTCGTGGGATACGATGTAACCCCGTGTGAGTTGCACAGATCGTAGTATGCAACGCAATTTACCGTCGTGAACTTGAAGTCGTAGAAGGTGGTGAAGTCGGTCTCCTCGTCTGGCTCGCCACCGACAGGTTTCGATGTGTAGTAGTATTCGTACAGGGTTTGGTATGTCGGCGCAAACTCTGTGCAATGAGGGCAGTATGGGCTGAGATTCAGAGTCAGTTGGCGTGTCCCGAGCCGGTGCATGCTCCCTCGCTGAGTAGGTACAAGCCAAGTCTTACCTGTAGTGCTTTACCATCACAAATTTCGTTTCCTTCACCACCTTGTCGAAGTTCTCTGGTGTCAACTCGACCATTGGGGGGACCCTCTTGCCGTTGAAGTATGTGTTCTCCTTCGTGGGGTCGACCTTTTCCTCTGACTTTTCTGAGCCCTCAGCACCGCCAGCCGCAGCTCCCAGCGAGGCGAGGCCAAGCCATATCGAGAAGGCAGAGAGCCTCATCGTCGCTATAATAGGACGAGGATGAGAATGAGGATGTGAATGTGAGCGTGGAGAGATATGGTGCGGGTCGCCGCAAGGAGAGCGTTATGTGAGGCCTCCAAAGCTGGGCTAGTCGACTGATGAATAAAAATGAACTGAATGACGAGATTCGATGGTCGTCGTGACGTCCAGGGGCGTTAGTCGTGATTAGGAGGCGCTTTGGCAAAGCACAACACTCTGGTGCCTTCGTCAGAAAAAGGAGGATTCAAGCAAGGATGTAGAAGCCACTTTTCATTCGCGTCCCTGAAATCCTACGGCGACATGAGGGCGAATTGCTCGGAGGGTGGACGACAATTGCGCCTCGAGATGGCTGAAAAGTCGTTGGCTCGTGGTACGCGATGATCTGTAGACGGTCTGTAAATGGGGAAGCCTTTATCTCAGGCCTCCATGGGAAATTCCGTCCGTGTGGTCGGTCAGACGTTGTAAGAGAGCGAAAGACAAGCCAAGATTCCCGGGTAATAAAACTGTATTCAGGAGCCACGCAGTGCTCCGTATCAAGTTTCCGATGATGCCTAGAAGGCACCCGTGGACCCACCGTGTTTTTGACCAATCAAAACCCACTCTTGACTTCGTTCGCATCTGTACTGAGGCCGTTAGTGCAAAACAGCTATTAGGTCCACCAAGCCAGCTAGTCGAGCCGCCCGATCACTGCTGAGACAAAGAGTTGTGCGGCAGAATATAGCATGGGATAGCTCATACAGCGCGACCAGGGCGAGAGAATCATTATTAGCAGCAGTACGATAAGCCGTCGCTGCAGCGACCCACAATGATCTCAGGCGGACTGTCACTCAGAGAGGTGGTGCAGAGCTTCACGCACAGATCGAGCAGGTCTTGGGAGGCTTCACCAACAGCGATGGCAGCTCCTGACAGTCTTTCCGAGACCGTCAGAGATAATTCAGGATGGGCCCCTTACAGAGGTGAGCGGAGGTTGTTCCATTGGAGCACAGGCAATACAGCCCGATATACTGATCCACCTCAAAGACGTAGCCCTCTTCTCCATTTCCGTTCGATGGCGTTGACTGACGAAGTGGCTCACAGATCTGGGGCTAGCCTCCAATGCTCATTAGCAACCTGAAGAAGCAGGGCCGTAAGGAGATTCTCAGCTTATTGATCCCAGATATGTGTTACGGGGCACCAGTAGCATCGCTGGGTCCTTTGAAACTCGTAACATCACAGTCCGGCACAGGAGAGCGGTCAAGTTAAGTCAATCGAGCTCTGCAGATGCGTTCAATGGGCCTCCAAGCATAGCTCAGCTTCATATAAAAGCCACCCATTAGTTACTACTATATTCTCACTACCTCAGCCATGATATCATCCACCATCGCCTCGAAGTCAACCTTGTACAACCAGTCTAGATCAAACTCCTCCACTTCCACCTCATCCTGCTGGCCAGCCTGCGCCGGAAGCCTCCTCTTGTTGAGCTTTGCGTTAAGGTCCAAAACACCGTCAACCCGGGCCTGTCGCTCCTGCTGCCACAGCCTGAGCGTCGACCGTACATCAGCGCCCCCCTTCTCCCACAGCCTCCCCATCACCAGGGCAAACAGGTGCACATCTTCGAACGCCTGGTTGACGCCCTGCCCAGCCGTCGGAGGGATCGCGTGAGCGGCATCCCCCAAAATGACGACACGGCCCTCATTTGAGACCCACGATTCGAGCTTGGGGATGACATAGAACGGCCAGAGGTTGACGCTGTCAAGGGGAATATTTGACACGGCCCGCCTGACAAGGGGCGGGTAGTCCTCGCTTCCCTCCCTGAGGAAATCGACGCACCACTCCTTGTCGGCGGTCATGCGCGCCCAGCCCTCGCGGTCCGGCTCCTGCGCGACGCGGCACTGCTTCCCAATGAGGATCTCCGAGCCGTCCCTGCGCTGAGGCGCGGCGACGAAGGCACCGTGGACCTTGTGCATGATGGTCAGGGGCATGGAGGGGGCGGGGCCGAGCTGGCTTGCGGGGACCGCGGCGGTGACACCGATCATGTTTGCAAACACTGGGACGGCGGTGGAGATGTGCGATCTGACGCGGGAGTGGATGCCGTCTGCGCCGACGAGAAGAGAAGCGGACCCCGTGGAACCGTCGGCAAAGAGCCAAGTGACTCCCTCCTCGTTTTCGGATATGACGCGGTCGAACTTGCTGCCATAGACCGACATGATGCCGGCTTCGGAGAGGGCGGCTAGGAGGATGTTGATGAGCTCGAAGCGATAGACACGCATGCCGTCGTAGCCGTGCTCATCAGCCGATCCAAAAGAAAACGTATCCAGGGGCTTGTCGTCTTGGGTGCGGAAATGTAGGGTCTGGAAACGGTAGGCCAGCGGGGAGAGGCGGGAGTATACGCCGAGTGCATCCAGGACCCGGAGGGCGTTTGGGGAAAGCATGATGGCGCCGCCGATGTCGAGCGGTGCGGGCCGGGACTCGTAGATTGTGCAACGGATCTTCTGCTGATGCAGGGCGAGGGCGAGGGCGAGCCCGGAGAGACCTGCACCAATGATGGCGACGGACTTGGGGTGAGAAGTGGACATGTTGGTGTTCAAGAGGGATGGTGCTGGATGCCGGGCTATCTCTTCAGAACGAAGAACAGAGAAGAACGATAGGATGATAGGATGTGTGAGATGAAATAGGAAAAGAGTAATCCTCAACACCTTCGACTGTCCTGGAACCGCCGTTGCTTATATACTTGACTCCCCGATGCCTTCCAGGGGCCATTTGGGGAATTGTCCGTTGAGGTTTCGCCCAATTGTCCGCTGACCGGACTTTATTGTCCAATGGAGGAAGGCGACCGGGCTGTTCCGGCGGACTATTGCATCCCGGACATTTCGCTCCCGGACATTTCGCTCCCGGACAATTCCAACCAATAGACGGTGAGACTTCTTCGGAGAATTCGCTCTCGTCTGAACGTGTAAGTCAGGGGCTCACCGGTACAAATAGATAAGTGCTCTGCATTCAGGAGGTAGAGGCAAGCAAGAATTTGACAAACACTTATAAAACTACTATCTCACTCGCCGGACGGAACAGTTTATATCACTTTATCCTCGACAAAATCATCATGAAGTTCCTCGTCATCGGTGCAAGTGGACGGTCCGGACAGCTAGTTGTCAACGAGGCAATGAGCAAAGGTGCGCAGATGCAGCCCCTTCCTAGCAAGACGCGCTTTAGACTAACAGACTAACACCCCCTCCCCCAAGGCCACCAAGTTATCGCCCTCGTCCGCAACAAGTCCTCCCTCACTGCGCGCCCCGGCCTCACCATCTTCCAAGGCTCACCCCTCAACGCAGCCGACATCGCCCGCTGCCTCGCCATCTCCGGACCCCCCGTCTCTGCCGTGCTCGTGACCCTGAGCGCCCGCCGCGCCAGCGATAGCCCCTTCGCCGCCGCAGACCCCGTCAACTCCCCCCCGCGCCTGATGGCCGACAGCGTGCGCAACGCCGTGTCGGCCATGCAGGCCGCCAACCCCCCTGTGCGCAAGATCGTCGTCATGTCCGCGGTCGGCACAGGCAGCTCGATGGACAATGTCAACTTCCTGATGCGGTTCGTGTTTGAGCACACCAACATGCGTCTCAGTCGGGAGGATCACGACGCCGTGGATCAGGAGTTGAGGGCCGCCGGTCAGGGCGTCGACTTCGTGGAGGTGCGGCCCTGGATGCTGACCGATGGGGATGCTGCCGAGGTCGAGGTGTATCCGGACGACGGCAAGGGTGCAGGCTTCATGCCCAAGATCTCGAGGGCGAGTGTGGCAAGATTCATGGTGGAGGCTGCTGAGACGGACAGGTACAACGGGCGGTCGCCGGTCATCACCAACTAGCGGTACAGGCATAGTTAATCTTGGACATAGCCGAGGTTTTTGTATATACTCACAACTTCATGAGACCATCAAGTTCATATCCGCAGATAGCATCCCGGGATCCCCCGAGAAGGTCCAGTCGAACCCAAAAAAGTCATCCATGTCTTCCAACCCCAGATCTGCCTGCCAGCTGCTTCCCATGTCCGATCCGATGGCATCTCCCATCTGTCCCACCTCAGCTGTACCGCCGCCACTGTTACCGTCCGGCTTTTCAGCCCACTCGGTGAGGCCGTCGAGGCATCTCTTACTGCTCTCCAAGGCCGCGGCAATCATGGCTCTGTCAACCTCCTCACGATCCAGGCCTATGGCCAACGCAGCCGCATAAGCCCTGCAAGCAGCGATGAAACTGCAGGCGTGCACGTCATTAAACCCCCTGCGAGCACAACCCTCTGCCCATGCTTGACACCCCTCCGCGTGCTGGCGTATCTGATTCTCATCCCAAGCTGGAAACGCGCCCTTGTTCTCCATCTTCTCCTCCGCGAATGTCACCAACTCGAGCAGCACCGCGAACATGGGCTGCATCGCGAGACCCCTGAATAAACCAGAGCTGCTGTTAAGCAGCCCTTCATAGCCGGTTCTGCCTAAGTTTGCTCGAGCCCGCGCAACGTCATAAGTGTCGCGCATCTCAATGGCGACAGCAACACAGGCTCTCCGGGAAAAGTGGAACACAGGGTCTTTGATGGACCTGGCGAGGACGGGTAGGTGAAGGGCCAGAATATACCGGCAGAATATGACCTCAGCCAGAGGGCCATGAGAATTCTCCGTTTTGTCTCCGGGACGTACCTGAAGCTCAGTCTTCAGTCGTTCGAGAGCTCGAGTCAAGTCAGCGTGAAGTCGGAGAGTCTCGCTGCATGAAAGACCCGACCCACTCGCGTTGACCCGTGAAGCGACTTGCAGTCGAAGTCGGAAGGACTCATGCAGAGCCGTCTGGGGACATACTTCAGTGTCTCTGCCAGCCTGACTGTCCGTGGATTGATCGCCGCCCTCAACGAGCACCTCGTCAGAGAGGGCCACTGGGACACGGGAATCCCAGTCCGAGGCGGAGATGAGCGGCGGCTGCGCAGCTTGTAGCGAAAGAAGCAGATTCAGTTCCATGATTGTTGCCCACAGCCTGCATCGCATCTCCGCCTCCTGCAGTTTCCCGATGCCAAGATGGCTCGGGTCTCGATGGAGATTCAGTGTCATCGCCTTCCTGACAAGATCCCCCGCATCGATCCAACTGACCCTCTCGGTCGCAGGACCATTGGCTTCAGCCAGACACAGCAGGCAACTGAGCTGAAGCTCCTCAATGGTCACATGCCTCTTCCTGGGCCCTCCAGATGCGCGTTCTGTCCAAGTGCGCGCTTCAAGGAGCCACTGCGCTGGCGCGTCGCCAAACCGGAACGGTTCTCCGACCGCCATCGTCCCGAGAGCCATGCATACCTGTACCTGCAGCAGAAACATGTCCCTCGCTTCACCTGGTTCTCTCCAATACCCCTCATATTCAGCCCGAAAGCTCGGCACGTGCAAGACGCGGAACACGCCCTCAAAGCTACGAAAGTACGCGTCGATGAGACGGTCAGCGGCGGCCTTCTCCGGCATACTCGTCCGCACAGGTGCGTCGGCGTGTGCGGTGAGTTTGTCCCCGAAGCGCCGCCCGAGAGCCTTGCACTGGCTGATCGTCTGACGGAACTCGAGCTTATCCGCCTGGGCTTGACTCAAGCACCGGAGAACTCGGGAGTACTTGACAAAATCAGCCGAATATCGAACAAAGAGGATTAACATCGCACTCACGAGACTTGTGTGGTTCATCCAGCTGCTCTGATTGGCGAAGCGTGGTCCCGGAAGCGCCGCATCGTTTGCTGGCGGGTGTTCCTCGACACAGTTCCCGTCTCCTCCACGGTGGCAATCGCAATCTCGTCGCGAAAGCGCCGCCACCGACTTCTCCAAACCTCCGATCCGTGTGAGAAGTATCTCCATACCCGGCGCAATCGAGGGTTTCTCTAGCACAGGCCGTAGCCGGAGACCCTGATCAACAGGCGGCGTCCGCGGCGCAATCGGCGGAGCACTCCGCGCCCCAGCCGAGACTCCTGCCCGAGGAGTCCTTCCAGCCGGGACCTGCGCCGGCGGATAGATGCACTCCTTGATGCTGGATCTGGCACAGTTGTTGCAAGGCGTGCTCTGGTCGCACTTCATCTTCCGCCTCCGGCATTGGGTGCACGCGAGAGGCGGCCTGCGGCGTTTCTTAGCAGGCCCCTGCGGAGACTCTGAGCGAGTCTCCTCGTCGGTGGGAGCTCGGATGCTCGATGGCTGCATGATGACCGTCGACCGAACTAGTCATCGGCTTGTTCCTTAACCTTGGGGAGGATGATCACGACGACCTTACGAATTTCACCCCCTCCAATTGCAAAAAATCACCACCTTTTAAATCACGTATATTCCCGATGAGGACTAGCGTTTAAGCAATCATCATCAGCTATCCCAACGCCAACATAACTCTCAAGTGCCCTCCCAACTGTCCTCCTAAGTGTCCTCTTAAGCGCTAAGCTTAATCGGAAATACACGTTACGAACTTATCCCCGAAGGTGGTGATTTTGCATGTGAGAGAGTGAAATTCTGATCAAGAGAGGTCAGAGGATCTATCACAGATATTGTAAAATTGATGGTAAATCAATAAAGAATTGGGCGATTGGTTCGATTTGACAAAGCCTTGTGGATCGGACAAGCCCTGTCAGGGATTGCCAAGGGGATCTCTAGGCTTCTCACCCACTACAGAACGCCGCTGCGGTACCAGATTCCGACGGCCGCCGGTCGCGAGAGCTAGCGGAAGCGCTTGTGATAAATGGATAAAATAGAACTGTTTGACAGTTCAGTGTGGTAAATCACTGGAAAGCTGCACCTGTCGTCATCTATGGTAGAAGATTGACACGTACTTCGCCCGAGGACTACCCATAGGTTGCGTGTCTCACAGGAGGATGTGGGCAACACCTGCCTAATAATGCTTGTTCGCATACAGCACAGAGATCGGCCCTTGGTAGGTAGCGCTCAGCGAATATCTGCAACGAGCGCCGAGAAACTTGCCAACATTCGGGTCTCTATTCTCGCCAATCTAACTGGCTACAGAACACCACTTCCTGTCGCCAAGTAATGGTGCCGTAGAGGATGACATTAAGGGAACCGAGATGGATCGCAATGCCAAACGCGCCCGTCCCCTTGTTCCCTGGGATGACCAGAGGGATTCTGAATCTGGCCGATTAACCTCTCGCTCTCTCGCCCGTGCCATAAGTCCTCCGAGGAAGAAACCTTGTCTGTCGGATGCGGCGAGGGGTGTCGAGACTGACGGCGGGCTTGAGGCTATTGCTGATGCCGGAACCAATGCCGGAACTACTGCTGGAGCCAGGCATGCAGCGGACGCCATCTCAGAACGCAGCCACTCCATACCAAAAGGGAAACACGTTCCGGAGACAGGTGCTCAGCAACATCATCCTCAACAGAAGCAGCCAAAGACCGACGCCACTAGGTTCATTAGGTCCCCTTTCCGCCTTACCTGGATCCGGGATTTGAACGACCTGGTCAACGTTGACGCGGTCACGCTGAGGGACGTCATAGGTGACCCTTTGATCTCAGAATGCTGGAATTTCAACTATCTCCATGATATCGAGTTCCTCCTGAGCGGGTTTGATGAGGACACCCGAAGCCTTGTAAGAGTGCATATCGTTCACGGCTTCTGGAAGAAGGACGATGCCAACCGGATCACGCTCCAAGTGAGTGCCTCCTTACACCTCTTGCCTTCCATTGCCTGCGGGCCAGGGGCTTGCGTGCAAGCCTGTTGCAAAGTATACTAAACAAAAGAAAACCAACCAACGAACCAACCAAAGAATGAAGCATCGAGGCACAAAAATGTCACACTCCACGGCGCATTCATGCCGGAGATGTTCGGCACCCACCACTCAAAGATGCTGATCCTCCTGCGCCACGACGACACCGCCCAGGTGGTGATCCACACGGCCAACATGATCCCCAAGGACTGGACCAACATGACCAACGGGGTCTGGCTCTCGCCCCTCCTCCCCTTACTGAGAGGGGGCAGCCGGGACGTCGACGACCGAGGCGAGGACGCGCCACCCGCCCAGGGCGGCGGCCGAAGGTTCAAGGCCGACCTCCTGAACTACCTCGGCGCCTACAACGCCCGGCGGGACACGTGCAGGTCGCTCGTCGGCGAGCTCCAGCGGTACGACTTCGCCAGCGTCCGAGGGACCCTCATCGCCAGCGTCCCAGGGAGGCACCGCCCGCCCTCGGGGGACCCCTCCGCCACGCTGTGGGGCTGGCCCGCCATGAAGAAAGCCCTCCAGTCGGTACCCGTTCAGGCCGGGGCCGCGAGGCCCGAGATAGTGGTGCAGGTCTCATCCATAGCGACCCTCGGGCAGACGGACGTCTGGCTCCGGCGGACGCTCTTCGACGCCCTATCCAGAGGGAAAAAGAAGGATGAGGGTTTAACGGGCTCGAAGCATGTCGGCGGTGGCGGCGGCACCGCCAGTGAGTCCCCAGAGTTCAAGGTAGTCTTCCCGACCGCGGACGAGATCCGCCGCTCGTTGGACGGCTACGCCTCGGGCGGGTCCATCCACACAAAGATACAGTCGGCACAGCAGGCGAAGCAGCTCCTGTACCTGAGGCCCATCTTCTGCCACTGGGCCAACAACGCGCCGGACGGGAAGAGCAAGTCCAGACTTTATTTGAAACCCAAGCACCCTGATTTTGCCTGGGCTCCTACCTTCTCAGCAGAACTCCCAACCTAGCTAATTTGACAGAAACTAATAAATAAATAAAAACAGAGCGAGCCGAGGGCGTCCTCGTGCACGACGCCGGCAGGAAGCGCGCCTCGCCGCACATCAAGACGTACATCCGCTACGGAAGGGGCCACTCGGTCGACTGGGCCCTGATGACCTCGGCGAACCTGTCCAAGCAGGCCTGGGGCGAGGCGGCCAACCAGGCGGGGGAGGTGCGGATAGCGTCGTGGGAGATCGGCGTGCTCGTGTGGCCGGCTCTGTTCGCCGCCGACGACGACGCCTGCATGACCCCGGTTTTCAAGACGGACCTGCCCACGGAAGGAGGAAGGGGTCTGGAGCAAGAGGCGGGCGGCGAGGAGGACGGGCAGGACAGCGGGAGGATCGTAGTGGGCCTGCGTGTGCCCTACAACCTCCCACTGCAAGGCTATGGCAAGGACGAGGTGCCCTGGGTGGCAACGGCGTCGTATTCCGAGCCGGACTGGATGGGAAATGTGTGGGACCGTTGGAACGGCTGAAAGGGTGCCGTATCATGTATCATGTGTGGATGACGGCATAATACGGTTTAAGAATCACGGCGCACTTTGATTACAGTGTAAGTCGTGAGGGCAACTAGCATTTACTTGGTGGTTCCTCCCTCGCGTCCACAGCCATTTGCTGGATTGGATTAAAATAAAGAAAAGCGAGAACAAAAGTAGATTCCAGCCCTGAGGACATCTCGAGTGTGAAGATGCCATAAGAGATTCCGTTCCTCACTCTAACGTCACTGAGTGGTTCCCTCCTGACGGTAGGTATGCACTTGGTGATGGTAGGGTTGATTCCAATAGCTCAAAACAATGATGAGAGCAAAAGCCAAAGAAGAGAGAAATGTCTCCCTCGCCCATCCATTGGAAATGTGGGTATCACACATATCCCCCATCCTTACGCACCACCGACCGCCTCGGGCTCCTTGGCCTCGTCAAACCCGTAGGTTTCCTTGAGCTTCTCGACCAGCGCGATATACCTCTCCTGCGCCTGCTCTGTGGTCGTGCCCTCGTCAACGACCTTCTGCCAGGCGTTCTTCTTCGCCTTGCCCTGTTAAGGTGAGGGGAGTTGAAGTTAGTGGTTGTGCGTGCAAAGGACAAAAGGTCTGCGTTACAACCGCTATCGATACTGGGAACCGATAACATGACGGGCTGGGGGAGAGGGGGAAATGCGTACCTTCAGGTCGAACATGCCGGGCGCCGGGGCTTTGGTGATGTCCTCACCGCATCCGACCTTGTAAAGGGCTGTTGAATGCGGCGGAAGAGGTCAGTCAGAGTAGGGAAATAAAAGTATGCTTTTCGGAGCAGGACAGTCTCCGCAATCCTCGGAAGTGCTCGAGTATAGGGCTACCGAGGCAGCTCCCAGTGGCTTCGGTGGGCCGCCCAAGAGCAGTGCCCAGCCACCCGGGTTCAGCTCGACTGGAAGGAGAGAAGAGCAGAAAGAATGAGGCGGCAAACATACCGTACAGCGCGAGGAGATCATCGTTGCTGGGCTTGGCCAAGAGCTTCTTGGAGTCGTCGGCAGCCTTCTTGAAAGCCTCGCTCTGAGTGGCCGACATATTTGATTTGTTGAAGTTGGCCGAGGCAGGTAGTTGCTTGTTGTTTCAACGAGGTCCGGAAAAGAGAGTGGTGGAGATGGAAAGTGGCTGTCCGCTTCTTGCTGTTCTGTGAATGACGAGAAGCTTAGAATTGACTTCGACGAGACTGTAAAGAAGCGTAGGTGGCTCAAATACGGAACGTTAATCGTGGATAGGAATCCGGATGTTGGGGATGGTTTGGGACACAAAGCTCCAAGGGTTGTTGAGGAAATTGGTGGGACATTTTTGGCGGGGTGTGGTCAGGAGGGGTCGTTCCAAAGCAAAACCCAAGCCCACATGCCGCGGTCTGATTCAACTGTCAATGCCGTATCAATCACGCCTCCCCTCCCCGAATCCAACCCAAAATGGGAGGATGGAGCAGCCGAAGAGTGAGCATGTTCACCGTCACCTGGCAGGAATCGTCGGGAAGCTTCCATGTTACCTACCTTCCATGATACGTATTGGATAGGTTGGGCCGATGCCTGCCTGCCTAACTCACCTCGGTGCAGGTAGCCTAGGTAGGTCCGTACCCAACGTCATTGTGTGCTTTTCCATTCCACGCCAAGATTTCTTCCCGTACTTAAGTAGGTGTTTAGGTACCGAAGTATCTTAATTACGCGAGCTGTGGCAGATTATTGCCCGGAAAGGCAACAGTACAGTAGCGCGACTGCTGAGGGGATTGTAGAATGAGTCTCCACGGCTACTTTTTGAGATCCTAGACAAGGCTGTAAAAGGCTCTTTCCGCCTCGAACTGGCAGGAACTCGGAATGCGGTGTTGACTGGAGTTCCCTGCTTGACGGATACATTGTTAAGACAGTCAAACCGGGGCGGCAGACGCCTTCTTATCTTGAGCGCACACAGCGGACGCTCCCACCGGGCCCCCGGCGGGGAATTGCATTCGGGACCGAGCCTCCTTCATTTTCGTAGGTACCTACCGGCGTGGAGAATCGGCGCGACGTGAATGGATGGATAGTTCTTCTCTCTCCAGGTATGAGCAAGGCAGCTAGGCACTCTTCGTAGGTGCCTATCATACCTACCTACCCGTACCACGTACCACAGCGATAATTCTGGATGTGGTAACGGGATACTCAAGGACGCTGTTGTGGAGGGTGTCCTGCAAGAAGAAATGAATTGTCTGTCCATTAGAAAAGATACCTTGGTATTCAATCAAATAAAGTTGTCTAAGTTCACGCTGTTGAGACACACTTCGGCCTTCAAAGGCACGGCACGGTTCCGAAAATGGGGCCTTGGCTAACGTTAGAACCGCCCTGGAGATTACACGAATCCACTTCACGGGCAGGAAGCCCACCGACGGACTGTCGCATCACTTTGCCAAAGTCATAAACATGTCGGGGGTCTGCCAAGTCTTGCCATGGAAGGCTCCCGAAGCTGCATCCAATCTAGACTAATTGGAGGCTCTGTTGGAATGATTTCAAAAACACGAGCGTTCGAGCTGGCACGTTTTCGCACGTCCTATTGTTCGTTGCATCCCGCTTAGTATCGGACGTATTAATAGAAGACCACGTAGTCTGCCGCCCGTGCTCGCCCCGTAGTCCGGAACCGTGCTGGTCCTTCACAAAGGGAGTACCTAGGGTGGCTGAGGTGGTGTCAAGTAGGTAAGCACGGTATCTGCCCACGTTCTTCCGTGCCATGTTGCGTTAATGTTTGTTGTAACTTGTTGGTATTTGTAAGGTTTGTAAGCGGCTCCTCGGCCTGTGCATTAACGTCCAAGATCGGATCATGCTGTCTGTTTCTAAGCTGCGGGCCTTCTCGTTATAAGGCTCCCGATCAGTCCGTCCTTCCCCAACCGACCTCCGGCTGCCTCTCCTTTCTTCTGATCCCCTTCTTTCTTGTGACCACCACTTATTGCCGTTTCTTTGTTCTGATTTGAACTTATACAATTCTGTTTCCAGAAACTGCAAAAACCTCACGCCCAGCCTGCAACACTCGCATAGCTCTACAAACTCTTTTTTAGACAAGGTGACAAGGTGACAGGGGCTTAAAGGAGTTCTGGAACAAAAAGTCAAAATGAGCAAGACTGTGGTCATCCTCGGCGGCTCCTACGCTGGCCTCCACACTGCCCATTCGATCCTCAAATCTGATAAGAGTGCCAAAGTCATCCTAGTATCCAAGGTGAGTGAATCTGGCACCCTCGGACTCGAGCCCCTTGAAGGATTCATCTCGGAAATCCACCAGGTCGCGGCCGGCACGTGAACATCACGTGAACACAGGGGAAGGCAGTCACCACGCCTCTGGCCATTATACGAGACTCTACCAGCAAAGAAGCACGTCGGTCTTTAACACTAATCGGCCCTGCCAAAACCAATACAGAACAGCCACTTTTACTGGAACATCGCCTCGGTGCGGGCGATCGTGCCCGGGCAGATCAAGGACGAGCAGCTGTTCCAGCCCCTGAGCAAGGCGCTCTCGCGCTACCCGTCTGAGCGGTACGAGCTGATCGTGGGCAGCGCGGAGGCGAGCGACTTCGCGGCTAAGACGGTGACGGTCACTGTGGGCGGCGCTGGCGCTAGCGAGAAGCGCACCCTAACGTACGACCAGCTGGTGCTCGCGACGGGCGCCCGCTGCGCCGCGGGGGACGTGCCCTGGAAGGCGTCGGGCACGTACGAGGAGGCGGTGGAGACGCTGCACGGCGCGGCGGAGCGCGTCCGGGCGGCGAGCCACATCGTCGTGGCGGGGGGCGGCTCCACGGGCGTCGAGGTGGCCGGGGAGCTCGGCTTCGAGTACGGCAGCGGCGACAAGGCTAAGGAGGTGCTCCTGCTCACGGCTGACAAGCAGCTGCTGGGCGGCGACGCCGTCGCCGGCTCCGCCGCCTCGGAGTTGGCCAAGCTCGGGGTCAAGGTCAGGACCGGGGTCAGGGTCGCTTCCACAAAGACGCTCGAGGGCGGCAAGGTCGAGGTCGCGCTCGAGGGCGGCGAGACCATCACGACGGACCTCTACCTGCCCACCGTGGGCCTGACGCCCAACTCGGAGTACATCGACGCCAAGTACCTCACCGAGAAGAAGTACGCCGCCGTGGATGAGTTCTACCGCGTCAAGGGGGCAGAGGGCGTCTGGGCCGCTGGTGACATTGTCTCTCAGCCCCGAGCCGGGTTCATGATTACTCAGAAGCAGGTGCGTTTGCCGATCCGTGGAATTCTTCTTTTTCTCTCTTTCTTCATTTTTTCTCCCTTGCCACCCACACTCGTGATGCCCTCCGCTGACGTAAAATTGTTATACTATCCGACAGGCTGCTGGAGTGGGCAAGAACGTGGTGCTCGCGCTCGCGGGCAAGCCCCCCCTGGTGGTCAAGCTGCTGCCCATTGACATCTTCGCCGTCGCCGTGGGTCGCGGCCGGGGTGTGGGCAGGATGGGCTCCATCAAGATGCTCTCATTCATGGTCTGGATGGCCAAGGGGCGGACTCTTGCGATGCAGATGGTGCCGGGCTATGTCGACGGGAGTGTCGCATAAGTGGTAACTAAGTCAGGAAAGTGTGGTAAGGGATGTTAGTGTCCGGTGGTGCTGTGGAGGAGGATGAGACCGACGAAGAAGGGAGCAAACGCCCACCCACCCTTTGAAGGGCTTGGGTGGCAAGCCAGAGAAGGAGGCCATTAAGTTGCGATGGAATTAAATACCCCTAATGAATGCCATCAACAAGGTCTAAAGTTCGCCACGGCTCATTTCCAAGATTACCAGATCAGAAGAACCGAGGTCTCTACGTGCGCCCGAAGACCTAAAGTCTCCTTTATGTTCGGGTTGTTCCATGTTTCAGGCGTTTGAGTTTGTGACCCCCCTGCGTCTCTTCATCGCATTATCGCCATATCTAGGAACTAAACCATCGTAACCAATTCTCATGCAATCCGACGAAGGCTGGGGAAGAAAAGCCCCGAGTATGTCCAGCGAAAAAGATTGAATAAACCACAGAAAGGCAGAAAGAAGACAGAGGACAAGAGACAAGGAGAATCCAAAACCGACACGATCTCGTCATAACTGAGCCACCCACTGAGGATCATATCATCTCCCCGCCTTCTCGTCCTCAATCTCCCTCCGTATCTGCTCCAGGTACTGCTGTCGCGACCTCAGGTGGCCTTCGAGGCCCTCGACCTGCTCCCGCACGGTCTGGAGGTCTTCCGAGATGCTCTTGAAGCTGCCGCCGCCGCCTTTCTTGCCGCCGCCGCCCTCCTCCATCTCCCGTAGCTGCCGCCGCTTGTAGTCTAGTAGCTGCTCCAGTTCGCGCTTGACCAGCGCCGGCTTTGATTCTCTGATGCCGGCACCGCCGCCCCTTCCTCGCCGCCGCATCGCCTCCGCCTCGACCTTCTCCATCTTGGCCTCCAGCTCCGCGAGCTGGCGCTTCAGCCGGACCTCCTCCCAGTCGTCCGTCTTGGAGCTGGAGAAGTCGGTCCCCTGGGCCTTGAAGGCGCCCCTACCCAGGCGGGTCAGGTACTGGTCGCCGAACTTGGCCTTGCGGCCCGTCGAGGTCTCGTCGTCGGCCTTGGTGGCCCATCGCGACGAGGCGGCTGACGAGGTCTTCTGGTTGTCGACCTGGTAATCGATCTGGTTCCGTTCGAACGAGGCCCGGAGCGAGGCCGGGACGGTCCTCGGGATGCGATAGCCCTCGTGCCGGTAGTTGAGTATGTGTAGGAAGGCGAGGCATGCGTCCTTGTTGATTGAGGAGCCCGCCGATGGGTTGATCAGGTTCCAGGCTGAGCGGATATCCGTGTCCGGGACGTCGAGGGACTCGTAGAGGTCTTCTAGAGCGCTGACTGTGGTTGTGGTGGAGGCGGGAGGGTATCAGGGCTCGAAATTAGCGTCTTCGAAGAAATGAGTGCATGAAGGAAAGGGCGGGCCACATGTGCATAGTATGCAGCAGGTCATCGCTCTATACTAGGTAGCGTCCTTACAAGATACTTCTCCCCTCATATCCCTGCTCTCCTGGTATATCGACTCGTACTTGGACTTGTCCGAGGGGCTCATGTACCACTCGAAGCCGTCCTTGAGGCCCGGAGAGTCCGGGTCGTCGTCCACCTGTTCGAACTGCACCTGCTTCCCAGTAAGAGCCCTATTCGCCTGAACGAGATGTGCCTTCGACTCGGGCACGAGCCAGTCGGGGAGCGTTGTGGGGACATCGGCGTATTCCTGGACAGAGAGTAAACCAGATATTGTCAGCTTCATTATATGGTCCTGCATCGGGCAAGGCAGGATGAAGAGACGAAAGGAGAGGGACTCGGCGTACTCCGTTGAGAATGTCAAAGATCACACGCATAGCGACGCAGAACTCCTCAAAATCTAGGTTGCCATCGTTGTCGACGTCGGCCAGGTCCCAGACCCTCTCGAGCTGGTCGTCGCGCAGGCCCGAGTTCTTGAGCACCGGCGCCGCCTGCTCGCCCGTCATGTACTTGTCCCCATTTGTCCTGGCCGAGAAGATGTTCCAGTACGTCTCGATCTCCTGGGCTTCGATGCGCGGCGCCATTGTGCTGATCACGTCACCCGGACCGAAGTGCCACACGCTGAAGACCAGACAAGAAGAACAGAAGGAGGTTCGGTAGCTCAGCGGTGGCGGTCGTGAGTGCCGTCGGGAAGGGGTCCACAGCCCACACAAGTATGTGTTGGGAGGAGCAGGAGTGCGGGCGCTTAGTTCGGACAGCTCAGAAGGCGCAAGAATGCCGTTGGAGACTATCAAGCTGCAGGATTATATTCTGGCTACCTCTGTATCAATCGCACTGAACGACAGAAGCTCCGGGAGGTTTTGGCGAGAGGAGGCGTCCACGGCGTCCCATATGGACGGCACCTAGGTACGTGGTACGTACTCCGGTACCTTATTACAGGCTGTGTGGCTGTGAGCTTGTTTGAAGGTGAGTGGAGATCTCGTCGGTGTGGCTGGTGCTTCCGCGGAACAAATTTGGCGTTACCCGTAGGACTTCGCAACAGACACCAAAGTACGGGTACTGTTCAGCAATAGCTCGCATATAAAGATTCAACGCCGTAGGTCTCAATACAACATTCTAACCTGTCATTGTGTGCCAAACTTGAGGTAGAACCTCTGGTATCAGCCCTGAACGCCCTGATGCTGCTGTTCATCAAGTCGTAAGTAAAAAAGGGAGTCGGCTCGCCTCTGATCCCATGCTCGGACAGAGCTCCCAGGCATTTGCAAAGTTCAAAATAAGAAAAGAAGAAGAAAAGAAAGGAAGGAAAGCAGAAGAAGAAAGGCCCTGTCTCCCGCTCAGATCTTCCCCCTCCCACGGCGCGAAATGATCCTAGCATTGCGCCCTGCCTCATACCCTTGAGGCTGCCTATATCTCCTTAGACTTCGCCCCTCATTCTCTTGTCTAGAGGTTCAGCCCCCCTGGCCGCGAGAAGTCTTGGTAACATGATACACTTTCCAACAAAAACCAAACCCAACCTCCTCCTTCCTCATAAAATCACGAGTCGCCACCCTCCTCCTGATGCTTCCTCTTCTTCGCAGCTGCAAGCGTCTTAGCCGGGATTGCGCTAGACTCGGGCACTGACAGCAGTTTTCTCGGCCTGCCCCTGCCCCTCCGCGGCGCCTCACTCACCACCGGGCTGGTGGCCGGAGCCGCAGCCGAAGCCGCCAGTCCAGACGCGCCGAGCGGCTGGGGCTTTGCCCTCCTGACGGTCGTCGTCGCCGCCCTCGGGGGGATCTGAGGCACGGGGACCGGCGTGATCTGCGTCGGTCTCGCGGCGCGCGACCCCGCCCCGGCCCCCGCCCCGCCGTTGGCCGTGGACACCCGACGCTTCTTCGACGGCCCATCTCCCTCCGTCAGGCTCTTCCGCTTTCCTTTCTCTGGCGCGCTCTTGCGCCCTGGACTGTCCTCATAGTCCCCGTCGTCACTGTCATCCGCGACGCCGAGATCCCAGGACGCCTTCCCCATACCACGGCTCGACCTCCGAGACTTGGATGCTCCTCTTGTCTTCCTGGGAGAAATTTGAACGTCTGTTCCGCTCTGCAGTTCTTGAGACGTGGGCAACTTGCCCGTTGCACTCTGCTCCGCGGCCTGCTCTGTCCGAAACATCTGGATCCAATTGCGTTCCGCTGTTCGCTCCTCCTGCTGGAGATGCCGATCCTGGCTGCCTCCTTGAGATGGGCCTGCGACGGATCGACCCTGTTCGGCTTGTGTAACCTGCTCTTCTTGCCGGGTCCACTCTTGCGGAACGGACCGAGGATCTTGCGGAACGGATTGCTGGGTGGAGCTGGTTGGTTGGAGTGGTTGGGCATGATGACCTTGATGGGACTGCTCTTCACCCTGAAGTTGCTGAGCAATATCGGCTTCCATTGCCTCAACATCCTCAGCTGTTTTGATCATCTCATCCGCTTCAACTGCGCCTGCTGTTCTAACCGACTGTACAGGCTTGGCTGGCTCGATGAGTCCAACGGACTCAATGGGCTTCATAGAATCGGTGTGCTCCATAGGGTGTAGAGTTTCGGCCTCGATAGGCTTGATAAACTCAACCGCCCCGACTGGGATCGCAGGTTCGACGGATTCGCCAGGCTCGGCAGGCTTACCAGGGTCGGTAGGTTTGGGAGTTTCAACGATATCAGTTGAGTCGATTGGCTTGGCGGAGTTAACAGGCTCAGCAGGCTTGTTGGTCTCGACAAGCTTAATAGGTTCCAGGGGCTCATAGGGATGAGCAAACTCGCTGTGCTTAGCAGCCTCTGCATTATTCACAGACTCGGCAGGCTCGGCAGGCTCAACGGCCTGGCCAGCCGTAGCTTCGACTATATCATCTGCTTGGACTGGATCATCTCGTTCGGTTGGCTTGCCAGATTCTAGAGCCCCGACAGGTTCGACCAGGCCTCCAGCTGTAGGAAGCTCGACATCACCAGAAGACTCGGCAAGAGGCACAGGCTTGTATGACTTTGTTTCAAGATACTCCATTGCACCGACTGGCTCGACTGGCTCAACACGCTCGACGGGATGAACAAGCTCGACAGCCTCGACAGCCTCAACAGCCTCAAGCTGAACTAGCTCCCCCACAGCCTCAACAGCCTCAAGCTGAACTAGCTCCCCCACCTTGTCTGCGGAGAGAGCCTCGTCCACTTCGACAGCCTCAGCTGCGTCGACAGCTGCGTTAAGCTCGGTATAACCCGTAGGCCTGGTGGTACCGACCGATTCGATGGGATTGATAGGCTGGGGTGGCTCCAATCCAAGTGCCTTAGGAGGTGGCTCGGTCGGCTTGCCTGAGCTGACATCATCGACAGAGTCGGCAGGCTCGACGAAAACCTCGGCATGTTTTGCAAGCTTAGTAGGCTGTACGGGTCGAGCTGGCTCCGGTGGCTGAACTGGTCCGACCGCTTCCATTTGCGTAGCCGGCTCTTCCTGTTCAGCAGGCTGCTCTCGCTGGGCAAACCGAGGGGAGCGGGTAGGTTGATCACCCTGCCCAGGTCGGACTGACCTTGCGTCGTGGACAAGCTGTTCCATGGGGGCAAGCCGTGCCTCCTGTGTTGGCTGCAGTGGCGGTGCGAGCCGGGTCCCCTGTCGCTGTCGATCAGGCTCTTCGCCTTGGCTCGGCCGCTCTGCCAGCACAACCGGCTCATTTGCCTCAGTGGCAGCATCTAACTGGGCATGAGGCGCACCTGGCCGAACGGGCAGTTGAAGAGGAACGCTCTGCGCTGATTGCGGGGGAATATTTGGCTGGACGGAGTCTGACGGATTATTTGGATTGCCTGGTCGGGCATCCGTCTCTGGCCAAAACCGTGTCTCAGTTGCTCGGGCATTTCCCTCCGTCTGGCCTTGCTGCCCTATCAGACCCTGCCCTCCCGTCTGAGCCTCCACCACTGCTGTAGGTTTATTCCCTCGCTGAGGCGGCCCCGCTTGTTGAGAAGATCTAGACTTCTCTACAGCTTGCGCCGCCTTGGCTTGTGGCTTTGTCGTCCTTGGCCTCGCGGCTTGGGCTCGCTTCTCCGCGGGCTTCTGTTGAGGCCTTCCAACTGGAGCTTTCTTCCCTTGAGGCTTCACGGCTCGGCCCTTCTCGGCTTGGCGCTGCGTTCCGGGCGCGGCTGGTCTCGATCTGTCAGCTGAGTCAACTTGCTCGCTCGGGTTTGGCTCAAGTTGCTGAGCCTGATGGCTTGCCGTTGCAGGCCGCTCTGTGTCGGTGACCATGGAACCCCGGGACTGCTGTGTCTGTCGCGACACAGCCGTGCCGGATGGTGTCGGTCCAGGCGGGCCTTGTGAGCTCGGCGCTACACCTGATCTAGGTTGGGGTGGTTGAGGCGGGCGACGCGTGGGTGTGTTCTCGGCACTGCCTCTCCTACATGCCGAAACATTGGGGTCCTGGCGGCCACTCGCCTCTATCGCTGGGTCGGGTCCCGGTGATTTAGATTTGAGTATCTTCTGCACTCGTAGTGGATTGAGGCTCCATATGTTATCTGACGGCCGGAATCTCGCCTGCAATTCAGCTCGCGCAAGGCTCTCCATGGGGGATATTCCATTTTGTCCAGCGTCAACGCTCGGTTTAGCGCGAGCAGGAGGCGCAAGAGGCATCGTCACCAGCGGTCTGCCCCTGGCGAAGTTGCCATCTCCATGTGTCTGGAACTTGATCTCGAACATGTTCCCCGTCGAGACGCCCCGGTATTGAAGAAGGTCAGCGGCCACGTTCAGCAAGCCGAGGAAGCAGAGGTAGACCTGGCCCAAGCCAACGTCCCTGTCGGTGATGCGGTCGACAACGAGGTCGGGCCCGGGGATCTGCTCGGCGCGGACGGCTGCTGCCTCTTCGTGCCTGCCCTCGCGCTCGAGCCCGTCGGCGCGACCCATGCAGCCCTTCACTGCCCGGTGATACTGGAAGCACTTGCGAAGCTCTCGCCTGTACAGTTTGACAAATGCGTCGGCCTCGGAGTCGGTCAGTCGCAGCACCTCGGCGGCGTCGTCGTAGTTGGTGACATATGTCGTCATGATCTGCATGATGCACAGGTGGATGCTCTCGGGGAGCGAGCTCCAGTTCGGGTAGTGATGCAAATATAGACTTGATCTCGCCGGTTCGGCTTGTGTGGCGCCCTGTTGTTTCCTATCGTAAGCATATTGCATTTCCTCTGTTGAACGCAATGACTCTCTAGGGACGGGGAATCGAGGTAATATCGGGATCGAAAGAACCACTCACATTTGTCACGGTGTTCACCGGGGCTGCTGATGTCCCATACTGCTGTTGCACCGACAATCGGCGCTCTGGGCTGGCAGGTGGTGAGGTCCCCATCCTAGAGCGTGCCTCTTCGACTCCCAAGTCGAACGCATCAGGATGCGAGTCGCCATCTCGATCCACACCCTGTGGCGGCGTGATTTCTTCAACTACTTGGTCCTGGCTGACTTCATCTTCAGCGGGCTCCTCATCACTCAAGTCGGCATCAACCTCTTGCCAGGTGCCCTTCAAGCACTCGTGCTCGTACTTGAGCCACTCCTCCTTCATGATCACTGTCGTCCGGTCGTAGAATTCCGCCACCTAAGCCATCTTCTCACGACTAGACAGGCCATTGAGCTGGTGGACCGTCTCCCCGGTGGCCCGGTTGAGCTGGTATGGATGGCTGGCATCCACAGAAGGGCTCCTCTCACGTTCCTCCCGCGTCCGCATGGGGTGTCGGCTGTTGAGAATCTGCCTTCCCTGGGTGCAGAGGTCAGCCACGGCCGCCGAGGGCGTCCTACGGCTATCGTTCATGTCGAGAGACTGGCCATTGCCCAAAAGCAGAGCCAGTCCCGGGTTGTATGGCACCTCTCCATGGACGAAGGCCGGTCGGATGTTTGGTATCTCCTCGGGCTCTTGGTAGGCTCCCTGACGACGACGCCTCGAGGAGGCCCGGAGGCTCATTGACCCCGGCATGCTTGCATTTATGGGGAGAACACCGTGCCACGAATCAATGTAGTAATGATGGTGCAAGGTCAGGTTACTGCCATCATCAAAGACTTCTGAGTCAGGTTTCCGGTCTGTATAAGGTTAATGAGGCTGAGGCTGAGGTGGAGGTGGAGTAGGAGATGGAGGTGAAAGAGAGAGCTTCGTGAGAATTAAAATAGGTAGGTGCCATGTGATAAGATATCCCACGCCCACTTCGGATAATTTTATTTGTGTGAGGTGGGAGCCCTGCCCGCGTGAAGTCAGCTGGGATGAAAATGGCAATAACTTCGAGGGTGTTGCGGGGCCACCGTATTGTAGTTCGGAAAGTAAACATAGCACCAATGTAAATAAGGGAGTCTTCTGCGGTCCTTGTGGGGTTCATCCCGACTGAAGTGGGGCCGCTGGTACAGCCAGCCCTACCGGGCTCTCCGCGTCGTCCTTTCCGGAATCCATCCCGACCCCCGTCTTGTGCACAGTTGGGAGCCTAATCCCCATATCCAACAAGTGAAGCTGTCGCAACATCGGCAGTTGCCACCTATGCCCCCGTCTCCTCCCACTTTCGGTCATGAAGCATTGTCGATCTCTCGTTGCCTAATAATGAATTTCTATCTTCATTGACAAGCTCAACGGAGGGGCTTAGAACTTCCCGAATGTGGACGGAGGGTTCTAAAAAGGCCGCAAATGCCTGTATTGGACAAGAGCATGGCCCCCCAGACTATCGTCCCAGGCACTATGGTGTAAACCCCCCACC
>PYSP01000102.1:0-25063 GCA_003049395.1 Pseudohalonectria lignicola
GATGGCAGCACAGGGCAGAGGGAAAGAGGGCAATGCATACAAGGTCCATACTCCGCCACGACACGCCCAATGGCTGCTGCCTCAACGCTGTAGATGATATAGTCGCTTGCCCGAGAGACAAGGTGGCCGTTGCGTAGAATTTGTATCTTGTTCTAAAAGGAAAAGAAGACACTTCTCAGCACCGGAACCAGACAAGATCTAGGATAAATACACAGGCAGGCACAGACAAGCAACCGTCACATGCAGGATCAGCGTACTTGTCCGACGAATTCCTCCCTCAAGCTCCCATACTTTTCCTCCCTATCACAGGCCATGATGCTGTGTACTCAGACCGGTGTCAAGTTAGCAAGCAGCCTGGAACAGCTTGGTTGACTCTTCAAGCACAAAATCGTGACTATGTCTTTGTTGTCACACGCTGTCAGTTGCATTATCCAAAAAGGGACACTATTGGGAGTGGGATGCAGAGGGGAGAGGCTGTGATTTTGCTCAGACAAAGTTGTTTAGGTAGCTGAGATTATTCATCATGGAAAGTCGTTGACCAGACTGGGGCCAGAAAGGCAGACCAGGCAGTTCGCGGACGATACTCTAGCCAAATGCACTCAAGTCATCATCACAAAGGAAGGATGTTGGAGGGCGGTGGGCGGTGGGCAAAGGGGGAGAATGAAAAGGGAGGAACAGAAGATGAAGACGACTCACCACCGAGGCTCCAATGCGAACGCGAAGGGAGACATGCTACAGAGGACGGACAGGCTGTCCAACACGACGAACAAGGACAGAAAGATAACCAGGTTGGCGAAGCCCTCCCTACCTCCAGCCGGCGGCGCTGAGCCTTCGGGCGTACATCTTGCCCATATCGCCCATGCCAATCAGGCCAACAACGAAGTTCTCCATCTTGCCGACAAGGGGTGAAGAGACTCGTGAAGAAGAAGCTTGAGACGGCGTCGCCATGGACAGAACCGAAACCATCTGGCCTACTCCTAGGCCTGTACAGGATTTGTTTAGGAAGCCAGCCTGAGGACAGACCGAGTCACATCCTCGATTGTGTATATACCCCAAGTCTCGATGCGTTACCAATAGAGCCGCCCTTCCTGTGGATGGGGAAGAACTGTGCTTGGTGTCGAGCAGAAACCCCTAAATGAAGAGTTTTTTTTGGGTATTTGAGTTTTGTTTCGGGGTTTTTTTTTCTTTGGGACATTTGGCATGTGGAACAGAGTTTTTGTATTGCGACAGAAGGAGGTGAGTTCTTAGGGCCCACAAAAGGCCACTGATTATATGCATACCTACCTCACCTACCTACATGCAATCGAGTGTCATACGCTTTACAAGAATATCATGCCCTACCAGACCGTCAGAACTCAGGCTTGTTGGCCTGTAAGTCGTCAACAGCATGTCCAAGCTCGACAAATTAATCCCTACACAGCATGGAAGCGGTCTTTGCTCTGGGCTCAAACGGCTCTGGTCAGCTGGGTATTGGACACACAGAAGATGTCTCGGTGCCTAAGCAAGTGTGTTTTCTTGCCAGCAACAAAGATAGCAACAGCAGTCCAAGCTCAAGCTCAAGCTCAAGCCCCAACCCCAGTCCAGAGACACGTATCGTGAAATTCGCCGCAGGCGGGAACCACACACTGCTCCTCGCCGCATCCGCCGAGCTGTATTGGGCAGGAGACTCGTCCACAGGATCGTGCGGCCTCGTGTCTTCAACGACCCCGGCCGAGTCCGCCTTCCGGCCAGTCCGTCTCTTTCCCGACGAGTCCGGTGCAAGCAAGGTCGGCATGGTCGCAGCCACTTGGGAGGCATCCATCGTCACCACTACTGACGAGCAAGGACGCAACCCGCGGGTCTACACCCTCGGCTGCGGCACAAAGGGCGAGCTAGGTCAGGGCCCATTCATCGTTCGCCTGCCCTCTGCCCAACCCATCGCGGCCTTCCCACTGGCTGGCACTGAGGTGACTGACCTCGCCGCCTGCATGGGCCATGTCGTTGCATTGCTGAGCAACGGCGATGTCTACGGCTGGGGCAATGGGAGGAAGGGCCAGTTGGGCGCCCCGGCCGCGGTGGTGAACGAGCCCCGAAGGATAGAAGGCGTCGGTTTCAAGGTCTCCAAGGCGGTGTGCGGCAAAGACTTCACCTGCCTCGTGGGCGACCCCAGCAGCGGCAAGATTTTGGTGCTCGGCGCTGACAAGTGGGGTGTCAAATCGTCCGCGCCGGCCTCCGTGCCGGGTTGGAGGGACGTCCAAGCCAGTTGGGGGAGTATCTACGTCCTGCGGGCCGACGGGAGCCTTCAGGGCTGGGGCAGGGGTGATCACGGTCAACTCCCGCCGGTCGGGCTCCCCAGACTCTCTCAGATCGCCGTCGGGAGCGAGCACGTCGTCGCTGTAACCGAAGCACAAGAGGTCCTCTCTTGGGGCTGGGGCGAGCATGGAAACTGCGGACCGCAGGTTGACAAGAATGGCGACGTCAGCCCAGGATGGAATGTCATCGCATCGTCCAAGTACATTCCCACGGGCTCACGCATAGCGGCGATCGGTGCAGGATGTGCCACCAGCTGGATTGTGATTGGCCAATCCCCGACATCGGACTAAAATCACTCGATAATTCTTCTTATCAACCGAGCTACCTAACCTCCCCCCCGCGGACCTAATCCTTGTCAAATCGGTGGATACATGTATCAGAGAACACCGCTAGGTTCGCAAACAGCTCCTGGGGTATACAGCAAAAGTCTCCTTCTCTTGTTGTATAAAAGTCAAAAGAAAACGCCACGAGTGGGGCCTACAAACCCTGTCTACCGTTTGCTCCAGAGAGGAGAGATTTTCATGAGAACAGCCCAAACCGACGGACCTGATGAAGATTAGCATAGGGCCAAACAAGTCTGAATGGGGTTCGACAAGTTGGGGGCAACGGGGGACTCACATCCGAGAGAGGCTGGGTTGGCTCCAACCCTGACGCAAAGTCATGCGGAAGCATGTTGCTCTGCTGCTCGGGTGGTTGGGCGCCGAGGTTGTAGTTCTCGCTGATGCGCAGGGTTGGGGGATTCTGTTCCCAAATAGGCATGTTAGTAGGATTGAACCGGCGAGCATGATAGACAGCCAAGGTAGCGGCGCTTACCGGGTCGTTACTAGCATCCCACCCGAGTGCTGCGTTCTCGTCGTCGTCTTCAAAGTCCTCGTTGACGGGCTCCCACTGTTGGTCATCCTCCTGGGCGACAAACATAGACTCGGACCGCAGAGTCGAAGGAGGTGGTAGCGGCGGTGGCCGCATCTCGAACTGCGATGGTCGGGCGGCAGCCAGGGGGCCACCAGAGGGCTTGTTGGCAACGGCAGCACTAGCCGCCGCCGGTGCAGCGTCCTGGGGCGGGCCGGCTAGCGTGCCCTGACTGCTGCCGTTGTCTTTGCTCTTGTTCGTGACAGAGGTGGCCCGGCTCGAGGTGGAATCGAGCGCTGGCCCCGGCGTCTTGGCTGCGCTACGTCCACCCTTACGTGGCCTCGGACCGCCGGGACCCCGCTCGCCAACAGTCATGAGGATGTACTCGCACAGGATGCCGTCGGTGGTGTATGAGATCTTCAAGGGGCGGCCTGGACTCGAGTACCGGGCCGACAGCTCTCCGCTCGTGATGCAGGCGTGCTGGAGGATGGCTCTGAAGTCCTTGACAGGGATAATGATGTGGAGCTTCTCCTCAACCTCGATGTCGTCGAACTCCTCCATGTCGACCGCAATGGACGTATGCAGGGGCTTCTTCAAGATGGCTAGGTCCAATGAGAACGGAAGAAGGAAACGGGAAACGAGGAAACGAGTGAGCAGAGCGACTCCTCCACGAGTTGGAGGGAATGGTACCCGAGAGCAGAATTGCACAACGCACCAGCATCATTTGAGAGCCTAAAGTCCTTCTCGGTATAACAAGTAAAGTTAACGACGCTATCGCCCTCGGTGTTGATGTCGAGGAGGTCGATGCCGGGGCCGAAGTGCTCCATGAGCTGGCGCAGTGTTCGGGACGCGATGGTCCAGTGGTGGACAGCCTCGTTCGGGTCGAACTTGACTCGGGTAGGGCCCTTTGCCTCAAACGGCAGGCTGTGTGTAGCCGTGATTCCGTTCCTGCAGAGGATCTGAGCCACAAACCTGCTTTTCTTGCCTGGCCCGTCGTCGATGACAACGTCGCACCGTTCTATGGTGGTCTCTCTTTCCCTATCACGCCCGGGGTCGCCGCCAAGGCGGACTCGAAACACGGACAGGAGAGCCTAGATAGGTAGACAGGGCCCGGGGTGTTTAGCGAGGAGCGTGGGTGGGCAGGTGGGTGGGTAGGTAGGTAGGTAGGTAGGTAGGGAGGTATGCATGTATGCATGTATGTAGGTATTACATGGCGCAGCCATTAACATTGTGCGGGTGAACCTGAATGCCGGTCCTCACGTACCTTGATGTACAGAATACACACAAAGCGGTCCCTGTATTGCGGGCTGCCATCATACTCGTAGCGAGAGAAGAATCTGTTTAGGGCGAACGTGAAGGAAACATGGCCGGATTTGGTCATATTCAGTCCCGTCAGGACGAACTGTGTGTCTCCGCGGCAGTGGCTGGTAAGCAATAGAAATCAAGGAGGGAGGGGGAGAGGGAGAGAGAGAGAGAGAAAACAACACAAACCCTGTCCTTGCTGGCCTCGAGAGACACATCGTCGCTGAACTTCAGAATACACATCAAGGCATTCTGGAGCGCAATAACGCCGTCTTCGCTCAGTGTAAATGTCACGATTGCCATCTTGCTTGGGGCACACCGAGCCACCCGTGAAGACCAATACCTCAAGTCTCGAACCCCGATGGCGATGCGCCTCGAACATTGACTTCGCTGTGGCCCGCCCCGGCTTGGTGCGTGTTGTATTCTTCCCTGAGACGGAACTCCTACCTAAGGTTCTCAAAGCTGGGAAGGAGCGCTGACCACTAGGGCGTCGGACCGGGACGACTTACGAGCAACGCTTCCGATCCACCCACACAGTGCTGTTACTGTACGGATGTCTCTCACGCACCGATTGACACGCGGTGGGGCGTGATCCCGCGCGGGAATCGTTTGTGGAAAATCAAAGGCCCCACCAAGTCAAATCTGACCTCTGTCAAAGGCGGCGGCAAACCGCAAAGGAAAGCGACTTTTGTATTGGCGGTTGGTAGTTGTTGGTACCGCCAGGTCCAGTTGGCTGAACGATTGACTAGATTCGATAGCCTGGGGCGAAATCTGGCTGCCTTTCTACAGTAGGCTTCATATTACTAATACTACACAGCTTGCTTATGTATCCTTTTAACTAAAGGCATGGATAAGACTGCTTATAAAGGGGAGTGGCGCCGAAGCAAGAGAACCAGATGCTCTTAGCATCTTCATCATAGAACCATCACTCCCATGGCTCTCATTCCTCAACTTACCACTGAATACTGAGTTGCTCGCTCAAGTGACTGCACAGATTATTATTGTTGTTGTTCTTCAAGTATATCTATACTGAATAGTGACCACTCCTCTTCCTTCCTCTCCCTTCTGGTCCTCTGCCGATGAGGCTGTCCACACCCCTGAGGCACATTATATATTGGAGAAGCATTCCCGCCAGACTCGATTCGACTCATTGGACATCTCAGTCCTCGCCAGCGGGCTGTTTGCCTACCACCAAAGTCGCCACAAGCCACCGCTTCCTTCACCAGTACAGAAACATCCACCTAACAGCAATGGCGTCGCAGCCCGAAGAGGTAGGGAAAGAAACCATTGCTGAACCGGCAGCTTCAGCAGTCCCCGAGCTTATGAAGGAGAATAATGGGGTCACCACGGCGGCGGAAGCAAGCTCTAAGGCAGAGCCAGCGCTCCCGCCGCTGACCCCGTCCGACTTCAGAGAATACAACCGGCTTGCAGAGCAGATGGACCACTTTGTAAGTTAAAAGAAGGAAAGAAAGAAGAAACCTCGTACCTGTCCGCTTACCCGGGGTCACGGCCTGTCGTCATCCAGCCATGAATATATTCCATCCCGTCCCGTCACGCCAAAGTGTCCAGGTAACATGAGGTGAAAATGATGATTAACAGGGTGAAATATAAAATAAAAGCATAACCACTTCCGCAATAACTGGAACATGCTCCACAGCACCGCCACGACGGGCCGTCGGCCGGCAGGCATGACGCTCAAGCAGCTCATCGACGCGGGCCTGAGCTTCGTCCGCATGCTGACGATGCACCACGACATCGAGGAGACTTACCTGTACCCCCTCCTCGCCGTCAAGATGCCCCAGTTCAAGCACGCGCCAAAGGACGGCAAAAAGCTCACGCGGGAGGCGTCGGAACTGATCCGCCAGCACCGCCAGATCCACGAGGGCATGGACCACTTTGAGGAGTACCTCCGCAAGTGCAGAAACCGGGAGGTCGACCTGGAGATGGCCGTCCTCAGGGAGAAGATGGACTCGTGGGGCGAAGTTCTGTGGACTCACATGGACCAAGAGGTCAGAACCTTGAAGGCGGACAACATGAGGAAGTACTGGACGCTCGAGGAGATGCGACGGTTAGGTATGTAAATGGCAAGCAAGCGGGCGATTTAGGATCCGGATGCGTCGGAGCGTCTGGTTTTCGTCTCGTATATGAGTCGAAGCCTACGGCATGTGAGTGGGGGAGGAAGGGTCGTCCGATAAGCGACCCAGGAAGCTGTGCCCCGGTCGAAGACTCGGAGAAACATGGTGCGGCAATGCGAAGCAGGTGCAATCTTCAGCCGGCGTACGAGAAGGGCGAGGCAGCATGCCAAGTAGGTATCTACAGCTCTGTGAATCCGTAATGTTTGAGTTCGTCTCGAAGAGGCGAAACATCAGCCGAGACTTTCATTGTTAATTTTTTTTTTACAAGGGCTTCCCTCCACGTTCCGCACAGCTGCCACCTACTAGCGACGGCGTAGATAGCGTCCAAACGCCATTCATGATAGCTCTGTCCGCCTGGTGCGGATGGATACCGTGCCTCAAGTCTCGATGGCGAGACTTGTGTAGAATCATTGTGGAGGTCGGTTGGCGATCAAGTGGGCAATTGCACTGTGGCGCTCAGGTTAGAGGGCCCTAATGGAAAGATGAAGGTGTCGAAAGGGTTGGCTGGAAATCGAGTTTGGTATTGAAATCATCAGCAAGCATTTGGCTGTAAGTTTTTATCTACAAAACAACACCTGTCGGACATGACAGTGACAAAGACAAGAACAGTCCCGTCTGGGAATCTTCAAATAAATGAGAAAAACCCTGTGATCCTGCTCCCCAATGCTAAACAACAAGGAAAACTGATGGCCAAAAGACTTAGCCAACAGGAACAATGCCGACATTAGAAAAAGTGATAAAGTGATAGGGGACAGATTATGCAAAAAAAGGACACAAGCTTGGTAAACTTGACAAAGGTTCAAATACTCCGGATATTTCGCCTGTGCTCCCATCATCTCTCTAGAGTTATATGCTTGGGCAGTATGATATCAAAATACATGACAAGGAGACTCTATATGGAAAACAAAAGTGAGGAAACAGGGTAACAGCAGATGAGATATATGTGGGCGAGTGGGAATTGGAACGGTGGATGAGAGGGTTGAGTCCGTCATTACTTCGTATAATAGTCGAGGAGCCGCTGTTGTATGCTACAGAAGGGATATATGCGGCATCGGCGAGCGGGAAGTTGAATGGCCAGAATTGCTCTTGATCATGCATCTTGGATCCATATCTGAGCAGAAACAAAGACATGTTTTGTTAGTCGCGGATCAAAAACAAGTTTGTGTTTGGGGGGGGCCTGGCAGTGTGGTGGTAAAGATAATGAGGCCGAAGATACTAACCTCCATTTTGCCCATATCTGACCTCTGTTTTCGGGCCGCCGACTTGACGCTCATAATGGCCATGTCGAGATCATCCTGGTCGCCCATGGTGACCATATCGGCCGAGTTCATGCTGCTGCTCGCATCATCGTCGCGCACCTTGATCTTGAACCGGCGGCGGAGGCCAAACTTCTCTCGGATCTTGGTGACGAAGTCGCCAAACTCGCACGCCGTGCCGATCATGACGAAGCGTGCCTCATCAGCGTAGTGTACCTTGACGCGGATCTTGCCAACGTCGATCCTACGCGACTGGGTCCGCGATGAGCCGCCCGACATCGAGTTGGTGCCTGGCCGGCGGTTCGAGACCATCTCGAAGTCGCCTTCATCGAAGGACCCATCGTCCAAGTCACTTCCCTCCTCTTCCTCCTCGATGTACCGCTGTGGCGGACGCCGTGCCCGGCTGCCCCTAGGACCACCCGCCCCACTGCCGTACGTGTCGTACACATCGTCCAGATAGCCCTCCTCTTCCTCACCCGAGCGCGGTCTCCTCCGCGGCGGCTCTCGTTGGGACATGCCTCGGGACGGAGTCGCCGACGCCGCTCTGCCTGGTCGTGGTCGCTGATCCTGTGGGGAAGACCGCTCGTATCGGTCGTTCGGCCTGGCCTTGTCGATGTTGAGCTTGGCTGGCATCGGCTTCGGTCCGTTGCGGACCGAGGCGCCGCGGCTGACCGAGGGCCTGTCATTCTCCGGAGGGGGGGTGGGCGGGAACACGTTCCGGTTGTTCGGCGGTTCTGACTGCTGCCTGCGGCTTGCCAGACCGGGCTTGACAAGGTTCGTTGCGGCGAAGGAGATGTTGTCGGCAGGACGGTCGTCCTTGACGTCCAGCTTGCCGGCATTCTTAATCTCAGACCCGGCAAACCCGGTGAAGGCGTTGGCCCTGTCCGATGCAGCGACCAGTCGTGCCTTGCCCAGGTAGTCCTTCGTCTTCAAATTCCTCACCTTAGCGTCGTTGGGCCTGTAAACGACGCCCACGGGGATCGAGAAAACAGTGTATCCCTGAGGCCATCCATGTTCAGTGAGCAATAAGGCCTATCAAGGATTCGGTGACGGTGTCACAGTGAACTGGGGGAAGAATCCCTGGGTATCTCACCTCAGCCTCTTCTCTGATCGCATCATCGATTACGTTGTGATCCTCAACCACCTTCTCCTTGACCGCGTAGGTCAGATCCTGCAAGCCAGCATCCTTCTGCTGTAGGTAGATGTAGCAGAGGCCGCGGTTGAACAGAACCTCGCAAGAGTAGAGCTTGAACAGGAGACCCAGCTGCGCGTAGTCGATCATCGTGTTCCCTCGGAGGTAGAGCAGTGTGTCGTTGAAGTTGGCAAGAGCCTCCTCGAAGTCGCCCAGGAGGAAGTTGGACACACCCTGCTGGAAGTATGCGACCGCGAGGTACTGATCCAGCCCGATGGCTCGCTGGTAGCATTCGACCTAAAAGTCGGCAAGACCCCAATGTGAGCAATTGATCTGCCCGACAGAAAGGCAGTAGAATGAGCGAGGGGGATGGGCGAGTAGGTGGCACGTACAGCCTTCTCGTGCTCGCCCAGTGTGGCGTGGATGACGCCCATGTTGAAGAGGATCTTGGACGTATCCGAGATCTTGTCGAACTCGCCCAATGCGTCCTCAAACTCATTGTTGTCGTACCGACCAAGGGCCGACACCCATGTTTCTATCTCCTGTTGGTCGAGAAGCGACTGGTCAGCAAATCCGCGTGTCGGTGGCGAAACTTTTCGTCGACTTCGCCGGACATGAGGCAAAGTCGAATCTGGCCGCCTTGCGGAGAAAATGTACTACTGCAGAAGACAACGTACCTGTTTCAAAGACATGGTGCTGGATCAATTCTCAGGTAGTTATGCCCGTGAGAGCCTCAATCCGGACGGTGAGTTGGAAGTGAGTGTGCGAAATGATGGCACCTAGCAGCAACCGTTAAGAACCGTGATGCCGAAGACGGGATCACAGGTCACAGGCGGGGGGGGGATTTGGGTTAATAAGATCGGGCAGTGTGGGCTTGCGGGTCCCGTCGCAGGTAGCAGGCGTGTGAGCGATGGCAGTGGTGGGGCCACTGGTGCCGTCTGTGACTCTGGCTGGCTGTGCTCAGTGCTCAGGTCCGAAGCGGCAGGTCTTCCCCGCTTTTTTCCCGCCTCTTCCCTTCAAGTCTCAACTCTCTTGTCCTCTCGAAGCTCCCAATTCCCCTCTCCCTTTTCAGCAGCGACAGGGGTTTTTAGTGCGTCCTTGGCGAACAATCACAGTGGATGTTCCCAACTTTCGTCTAGCTCGGTGATTCTGGATGGAGTTGTCGGTGCCTACTCCCTGTTCGGCTGTATGCTGTAGTAGTCCGTATTCCGTACGCCAGTCTCTCCTGCAGGTGACGCGATGCTGGCTTGCAGCTTTTGCGCTTCAGTATCCTTTCGGCTTGCTGGTCTCGGCGTGAGAACAGAGGCGGACAGTTCGTTCGGTCTGAGTTGTGACAGAGGGCTGCGAGGAGGGTCCAAGAGTCGTCGCCAAGTTTAAATGGGCGGTACCAGACCACTTTCGGCTTGTCCTATGCAGTAGTCGCAAACCAACACTCTCTGCCCTCAGTCTTGTGGCAGCGTGTGACCCGAAAATAGCACCGGTTGGCGAACGAATGAATGGGATTGAATGGAATCAATGGTATGTATGGACACGGGGCTTGGAAGTTGGAATCGTAGTCTTGTGTTTTTATTCTTCTCTTTCTTTCCTTCCAGGGATACGGGAAGGACAGGATTTTGGCCAGAGGCGGTGTTATCTCGAAGGATCTTTTTTCTTTATTGTTTGTGACGGTTGGCAGGAATGAGCGTAAGGGTGACGAGAAGGCCAGCGTCTAGAGAAAGAAGGGGAAAACAAAAAGGAGGAGTCAAGGAGGAATTGTTGTTGGCAGGACTTGAGCAATAGTCTAGGAGAAACGGGAGGCTCTGGGCAAGTTGACTGTCCCTGCTTGTGTGAGCATGTACCCCGTCCTGTGGTTGAGCGCGTGTGTCGTGGGGCCAAAACGGCTGTAGATGCCGGGTACATCATGCACACTCTCCGCCGATGGGGATCGCTGGGCCTGCTTGCCAGGAAGCAAAACACTTGTAGGGACGCCTTCCTCTGGGCGCGCTGAGTACCCGCTAGCTGCATGGTCCGAGTACTGTCTCCTGTCCACCGTGGAAGCAGGGACTGGGCCAGCCCGTTTAGTAACCTTGCCTCAGCCTACAAGAAACGGGGGAGCAGCCTAGGAAAATTCAAAGGGGCACCATACGGGAAAAGGGGTGTTTCCAGTGCAATACCCGGCCTCTGCATATCTCCGTCGTGAGAATGTCCCGTCTCACTCTCAATTTCTCTCCTCCCTCCTGTAGCTAGCAGGCTCCCCCTACGCGGGGAGGTACATACTCTGCAGTAGATCGAGCAGCTTCATCGGCACGGACTGGTGGCTTGGGAAACCCAGACGCGAAGTAGTTAGGTTGCCTACTCTAAACCTTCCTAGTGTCCAAGAACTAAAGGTACTCTGGTGGGAAGGAAGGTAGGTAGCTTCGTAGCAGGTAGGTAGGTAGTAGGTACGTGCGGTGCTGCTCCTTGGTACTCGAGGTTTGACTTCTCGGTTTCCTCTTCATCGGTCCATTAGAGAGTATCGCAGGCAGAAGATTAAGATGGTGCCCTTGTCTTGGCTAAGCGTTTCCCGGCCTTACTGTCCATCATCGAGAAATTGCACACCAAGAAGTACTCTGTATGGGGGGAAGCAAGACGATGTTGACAAAGGGGGAAGGAATCGAACGGTTCTGGGGCCCAATATCGAACCACCTCCCCAAGCACATTTTCCGTAATCGAATGTTCAGCCCGACTGCACGGGGTCAGGTACCAAGGCTTCCTGGCGGGTCAGCTTGGGGAGAGGCAATGAAGTATTGAGTTGGTCTTTTACATGGCTTTCTCCGTCAGTGACTGAGATCATCTAGCGACTGCCTGGTGTAGCGGGGTTGTGACATCGAGGCAAGGCTTGTGGCAGCCGGTCCCTAGCAGGCGGTTAGGGAGCCTGTCTCATGCGACCGTGTGGGGCGGAATCTCAGACGAATCTAGTCTAGCTAGTACTTGGCCACAAGTGCCTCCCTACTGAGGTCGTTGTGGCTCTGTGATGAGCGTGCACATTCTTACCCGCATGATACTATTCAGTAGATGACCTGAACTGAGAACCTGACCTCAGCACCGACCGTCCGGAATGTATAGAGTGGTTCGTATGATATGCGCAAGTAGCTCGTAGCCACGTATGTAGGCACATTCGGGCCATTCTTTTGACAACCTACTTTAGGACAACTAGGTGTGAAGTATCCACGCTGGAGCGCTCACTGCAACCGCAAACGTGACACAAAAAAGTGCGGCTACCTAGCACGACGAGTGTTAGTGCAGTCTACCACCCAGACGAGCACCTCCACACTCAGCACACAGTAGAGCATAGCGTTCCGTGCCTCCGTGCTGCGCAAGGAGTTAAAAAGACGGCTCCAAGAACGGGCGGTGGCTTAATGCCATGCGATATAGCCTGTCGCAGACATCTTGGAACCATTACGAATCAAGCCCCGGTCCTCCAAAGCACCAAGTGTTCCAAGATACAAGGTCGGGCTCTGATTGGCCAGGCTGACGGCACTTCCACCTCGTCTCGTACATGAGCTGTTCCAAGGGCGGCTACATATTTTTATTATGCCAATCCCCACCATACGATCTGCGATCTCCTACACAACCCAATCTGATGGACGATGTACCGGAGGTCTCAGTAGCTCAGGCAATATAGTTCGTTGGGCGAAGTCACTTGTGGACCTACTACATTTTCAACCAGTCAAAACCCACGCTTGGCTTCGCAAGAACCATTAGAAATGACTGTCCGCCCCACAAGTACATGAGCACAGACTACCGCATCCGCCACAAGCTCATAATTCCATGTACCCACGATTGCCACAATCTATAAATCTCGCGATTGTCGCGATTGTTCTTTGAGTTCCACCTGTAGGTGGTTGGCAGAGTCAACCTTCAAATAGTTTTCGTCTAAGTTACTGAGACTAACGAACAGGACTGGTTCGATACATCCTTGTACATCAACAACAACAGCGTGTGACCATTCCCGGAAATCCCAAGCCTCAGTCAACCGCCTCCTGTGATCCGTGCAGCATCAGCAAATCCCATGAAGAAATCCCATCCAGCCTCCGACTCCAAGCCTCTTGACACTCCAACATGCCATCCTATCATTCATCCTCTTGACCACATGTGTAACACAAATTTGTTCTGCCGTAGCTGCAGTGCCACACCATCATTGCCTTGCTCGGACTCCAGGATCCTCCATTCCTTGCTCGACAATCTTCTGCGAGTGGCCTACGATTGTTGCACACCTACCTAACCTAGCTAATAGCCTACCCAAGCTGCCATAGCTAACCACTGATAAGTAAAGAAGGGTACTTACTCCTCAGGCCTGCTCGGACACCCCAACCTCGCCTTGCTATTTCTTGTCGGGTAACTATCCCGTACAGCAGGTACCTCAGTACCCAGGTGCCAGGTGCCGGTGCCAAATCTTGTTGTTGAACTGCCCCGTCAGTCTGTCACAGAATCCCTGACGCACTTGCAGGGGCTCGGCGGGGCCAGCCATTTTGGGCATGTGCATCGATCCACCACGCTAGATGTGATATTGAATTCCTCGAGACTACCCGGAGAGAGCAGATGGCAGCATGCTTCCAAGAAACGTACCACACTCTGTAAATACTATAGGACAAACTATGAACTATTAGTAGATGCTTTCTAATGTGCATGTGCCAAGTTCAGGGCTATACAAATGCCTGCCTAGGTAGGTAGGTATGTACACATGTAGCACTACTACGTATTGGGAGAACTTCTGTCATGATAGGTAAGGTACGCTGCTGATAGGAATCGCTCCGCACATCCCCAAGTTGTGACGGCATCCTCCATGTGCCGAGGTGCCTCGTCCGGCGCATAATCCACACATATCTATGGTAAACAGCTGAAGTAGACTACCTACTACTGTAGTCGCAAGGGGAAAGTGAGCACATTGTCGTTCGATGAATGAGCCAAAGGGCTCCCCAATTGCGCACCCACTTCGTTGTAAGATCTACGGATAATGCTCCTAGTAGTACGTATCGGCGGGGGGGCAAACGTGGTCGGATTAGTTTTCTCTGGGGGGTTGATAACAGCTTCAAATTCAGGTACAACATTATTGTTTTGGGGAGGTGGTGGGGGAGCTGCATACTGCGAAGGAGCTAGGCACCCCCAGCTTAGCTATGGTATGGAATAATTGAGCCTCTGGCCTCTAGAACCTGCCTCAGAGGGAGTGCTAGAAGTAATGAAGGTGGTTCAGCCTAGATCTCGAATGGAACAATTCCATCGAGGATCGGCAAGTGGAGCTCCAGCCTCTCTGGTCCCGTGGCGGACAAGTCCGAAACTCGCTAGAAATTCAGGCTGTTTGAGAGCGACGGCTTTCCTCAACCTCGGAACCTTCAGAACCAGGGCTTGCAGGGGTGCAAGGAGACTGGAGGCAGCAACGCATAAACAGGATCATCAAGGGAGTAGGACAACGGGGTCATTAAATCGACAGCCGAGCCAGCATCAACCCCCCAAACAAACTGAATAGCGTCGACGGCCTGTGGTGCTGTGAAAGATTGTGCTACTATGTACCGCATTAGGTAGAGGTACGTACGGATATGTGTTTGTTGTAGAGGATATGACTTTGAGGGTTGGGCCTGCAGCCTCCAATATGCAGTACTGGAAGGTCGTCAAGCTGTACCGAAGAGGAAGCGACTCTCAATCCATTCTCCAGTCCCTCTTCGGGCGGGTCATCCCTTTAACAATGGGTAGTTCTGACGCCCTATTGCCGGGTCAAAGGTCTATCGGGGTCTGCGGCTCTTATGCTGCCGGTTTCCGAGAGCAATGATGCCCTCGAGGATTGATTAGGCAAAAGAAGGCCTCATAAAGGAACAGATGGGGAGCAAGCTAACTATCATTTCACTCAGAGGTAGGGAGCCCGCGAGCTCTTGGGGTTTTTCAGGACACTTTGATCTCATGATAGTGGATAGGTAGGTAGATACAGGACGGATTATGGATCAGGTATCTACCTGGCATGCAAGGATGAGAGAGAGAGGCTGTCAACCACCATCCCTACGTCGCCCTACAATCTTGCACGCTGCCCGGACCCGACTGTCCCGTCTAGCAAAACGAAGAGGGATTGGCAAATATCAACCTCCAGCCGGTTGTCCAACAGCCATACAAAAAGGCTTGCCACGAAATTTAGATAGATACCACTCAGTATAGGATCCGCTGGACACGCCTTTCGTCTCATCCCCTACGCCTGTCACTGCCGCCTGGCTTCCGGTCGACAGTTGGTGGGACGATTCAGTTTGTTTCTGACGGGATCTGCATCAAGGCCCCAGAACAGCACAACTACGGATAACCTACCTAGAGTAATCTGCGGAAACCTGTACCTCCCGCGAAGCGGCAGGTCTCTTCTGGCCAGCCTGATCCAAGGCTCCAGTTTGTCCTTGTGTTGCAGTACGCAGTACACCCGTCATTGTCCGTTTGGATCAACCTCTTCTATTACCTAGCCGCATTCAAGAACAGGGAGGGGCAAGTCGGTAAGTCTTCGCTTTAAAGACGCTCGTTGCCTCGCCGAACACTCTCCTCCGTTAGACCCAGGCGGAGGCTGCACAAGCTAAACAGGCATGACGAAGAATAATGGCACTCTGTCTGTTATCTTGCATCTGCAAATCTACCCATCTTCCCGTCGGGGAATCAACCGTTCGCTCACCGTTCTCAAGCGATCCCCCAGGCAGCACAACGTGGCCAAGCGTAGATGACTTCTCTTGCATCGCGACTCTTCTACGAGCGGCATCCCCTGATCCGCCCTCTTCAGCTCGTGCACAACAACCCCTTATGTCCTCGATCACCGCTGAGAAGCCCTTCATCGTACCACACATCTGCTCCGTGGCCATATTCTCTCGCGCCCAGGTTTCCACTCAGTATACAGCACAAATTGGCACTTGGGGTATATCGTCATGACCGAAAGTGAGAGACGAGAGACTGATTACTGAGTACACGCCCATTACCAATACTAGCACAGAGCCTCCCCGATGAACTTTGCTCCTGGCCGGACGGCCTCCGTCTCAGAATGAATACTTTGTGCCTGATGAGAGACCACAGGTTTCACCAAAGGATATCGGCGTTCTGTGTGAACTGTTGATAACCTGATTCGGACGCCACAATTGGCCCGGAACACTCGAGATTGTGGCCATTTGCGACGGGGCATGGAGTGAGGCGGCTCCGGAAGTCTCTTCCCCTCCTTCATTCACTCCTTTGACCATTACACTACATACATAGCACTAGGTACACTACGACTCCACTACGGGGCAACCCAAACTAGTTGCAGTAAACTAAAGCATTCCCTTCTTGATCTCGTCCTTCCGTTCGTCCCAGAGCGTCTTCCCGGTGCATGAGCACACAGTCTTGTCGTTGTCCCACATGCCCGCGCTCCTGGCGATCACGCCGGCGACCGTGTCCAAGTCGTTCTGCAGAGCCTCGCCATTGGTCTCGTCGTGGGGCGAGACCACCATGGCGTGGCCGATGACTTCCCATACCTGGAAGGGCCGGTTGATGAAGGCGCTGCCGTGACTATCCCCCCCAACCCTTATGACTCCGAGGAAGCCACTTGAGTCACCGCTGGCACCGTTGCTGCTTGTACTAGATCCAGAGCCAGCCTCCTCCCACACCGGCCCCGCCGACGACACTCCGTCCTTCAGATTGCCATACTCCCGTATGGTCAGTCGGTAGGTGCCGGGGGAAATGCCTCGCACGGTCAGATCGATCAAGGTCATAGAGGGAGACACCTGAACCATCCTCGCTAGGCCCTTGACGTCCCTCTCACGCTTGGCTCTCTCCTCGAGCGTCTCATTGACGGTCAGATGGTGATATGTCTCGAGAATACTGACAGCCGCGCCTAGGTGATTCCATTTTTTTAATCCCCTGTTATTTTTGTTTTCTCTTCCTTTCTTGTTTCAATCGAATACAGCAAAGGATCGGCGGGGTGTCGCAGTTTCCGGCCTGTAGTTTGTGGTTGTGACCTTTGTGGTTGGGTCTGAGGGAGGTGAAAGGGGGGTCTTCACCCTTCCACTTACTGTTTGATGATCCCGAGCCACGGAGGATGGCGTCCCTGCCAGTTGCCTGGATTGCTTCGACGATGGCTGAAGGTGGCGCTGTGTCTCCTGTGAGTGTTTGTACGATTTTTGCTTCCCGACCGTGGCTCCCAATGCCGCTTGCAATTCAGGGGGGGATTTTAATTGACAGATAGGGGATCACAGCAGCCAATTTAGTATTAGGTTGGCTTGGAACAAACAAAACAGACCTGTCCCTTCGATCGACACTAGTTGTTCTTGCAGGTTCCCTTCCACTTTGGTGATACCATCGAGCTTGAGCACTGCTTCTGAAACGTCCTTGATGCAACTGTCACATGTCATGGGCACAGCAAAGAGCGTCTGTTTTGATGTTTCATCAGCATCATAATGTCCAGGTCCCGGAGCCAGGGAACAGAAACTTTAAGCAGCTCGAAAACTCCAAATAGAAAGACATTGTGACATCGCGACATAGCTCACCTGGAAGGAGTGCATGAGAGTCATTTTGACGGATAGCTAGAGGTAGATAGGGGTTTATGGTCTTGAGGTCTCTGCCGATGAAAGTGTGCTAAGTTTCGAGAAACTTGTAGGCAGATGTTAAGGCAAACATAAGCGACGACGAAAAAATCTCGCCCTAGGTGAAAACACAAAGGAGCGTGGGAGGAAGCTGCATTTGATTGGTAACGATCAATCCCTTATAATACTTCGGTTTCAGTCACCGACCATCATGGGCCACTCCCAACAATTCCCATTGCTTTGAAATCGGCCTGATCTCGGATTGAATCGGCGATGGCTCAAATATCGTCTGCCGTCTATCGGGGGTCGGGGGAAGCTTGGGCCAAGTTTCCAGGTACGATTGAGAGAGATATGAAGATACCGGGGCTGGGGTTCAATCCGTCCAGTTCCCCGCCAAGATTAATGCAATAAACGGGCCGCTCTGTCTTTTTATTTTTATCCTTTTCGACGCCCACAAGCACCACGACATGACCGCACGCGACTCCGGCCTCGGACCGTATCGATTCTATTAGCTAGCCCTACCTGACATCCACGACGAACCCATTGTTCATGGGCTGGAGAGGGACATTGATCCCTAGGGAGTTACTAGGATGTCACAAACAGTGGGATTGGTATGACCTTGATCAACTCTCTTCACAGGTTCCCTTAACGCGCAAAGGCTTCAGCAGCGGCTAACCGGCCGTCACAGACACGACTTGCCTATTCACGAGTCTGGCACCATGTCTCCGCATCGACGCCTCACCCAACCCTGAGCACGATCAAGTCACCTCCCGATGCGGTGACGCCGCCGTCGCTCGGCCGGCTGGCGTCCCGGATCGCCAGCCTCCTGATGGGGAAGCATAAGCCGATCTGGGACCCATCAACGGACTGCGGCGACTACGTGGTTGTGACCAACTGCGCGGCACTCTACACCACGGGGATGAAGAAGTACAGAAAAACCTACTACCGACACAACACGCGGCCTGGCTCGCTGCAGACCGTCACCATGGACCTGCTGATGGGCAAGTTCGGCGGCTCCGAGGTGCTGAGGAAGGCCGTCAGCGGAATGCTGCCCAAGAACAGGCTGAGGCAGAAGAGGCTGGCGAGGCTGAAGGCGTTCGAGGGGGGTGCCCATCCGTACAAGCAGAACCTGATAAGGTTTGGGGATAAGGTCGTGGGGACCCCTGGCTGGGAGGATGCGGTGAAGGCTATCAGGGAGGCGGACCGGGCGAGGATATAGGTGAGTTCTTTGGGTGCTTTTCCTTGCCGCCTGCTCTTCAGGATCCTGAACTCGGGAGCTTGAACTTGTAGATTTTCAATGCGCTAGATCAATGCTGACTAATTAGGTAGGTTGGGCTCCATCCGCAAGACCTAGGGGATGTGGGTTTATCTCCGCGGTCGAATGACGGTGTACAATATAGAATACAAGCATGTACACGTACCACCAATTCACCAAAGAAATGAAAATTGATGCCACCAGCAAGCCAATGTGGCTTCGAGCTCATCCAGCAAAGGGATAGCTCGCTGTACTGTCGATAGTCATGATGGTTTGCGGCACATTGAGAGCATAAACTGGCCCATCTACCAGCAGAACTACGGGATATCGGAACCCATGAGGCCACGAATGACAACAGCACTTTATTCAACATCTGGTATTTGCTATTAACAACTAGGGAGACTAGAACAGGAACATGGAGGGACTGCAATCATACGAGCCCTACAATTCCATATGGGCCGCTCACCGCGAGACTTCGCACTTGATGAGACCGTTGGGGCCGGACTGGGGAGCATACACCTCTGCATTCTTGCCGGTGTTTGCCGTGCCTTTGTGCCAGCTGAGGTCTGATAGGAGATCCAGAGAAAGACGTCAGCACGTGATTCCGGCTAGATGCAAAATAAAGCAAGAGGGAATGGAAGCAAGGGATAATGACGACAGGCAGGGGGTGAATCAGAAAGAAGCAAGGGACGGTGATCTCACCAATCTCGAAATAATGCTTGTTAGGCAGCGAGTAGTCTACCTTGTCGACTTCCGGGACGGCCTCGAGGATCTGCTCGCACATCTTGTACATGGTGTTCTGCACAGACGCGCTCTCGTCCAGGGCGAAAGTCTTCATAGTGATGGCCCTGGCATCCTCCCAGGCCCTGTCGAACTTGGGGATGATGGCGCGGACGGCATCCAGGTCCGGCTGCCCCTTCCAGGTCCAGCCGCAGTCGACGTCGGTCGACAAGATGCGGTCCCAGGTTTCGCCCAGGGTGGTGAACTCGTCGCGAAGGAAGCCATGGAAGGCAGAGCCGGTGCTTTTAAGGACGGTCAGGCCGACGATGGCACTCCGGACGCTGATCCCGGCCCCCCTCCGGACCGTGGCCTCGGCGTTGCGTGTCTCCTGGCCATCTCTGTAGAAGGAGTGCGGGTGAGACTTGCCGTCGATTGTCATGCGGGTCCAACGGTGCGTCACCACCTTGATATGAGCCGCATGGATATGCGAGTATGTGTCGATGAAGTGTGAGCCCAGGATGCTGGCGTAAAGCTCCGGGGGGGTGACTGGGTTCTCCTTGGCTTTGATGTAGATGGTGTTCTTGATGGAGTCTGTGGCGACGACAACACTATTGTCGGCCTCGGTGTATGAGGTCTCAATGTCGCCTTCCAGCAAGCAGCAAACAGTCATCTCTGTGACCGTCTGAGTACCGCTCGATTCATCCCGATGGACCTTGTACACACGGACATTGTCCTTGCCGTAGCGAGCCGCAGATAGAGAAGGCATGGTGAAGATGGAATTCCCTTTCCGACGAGAAGACCCTAGCCGCTTGGTATGACTTGGACAGTCCAAAAGATGACACGTGAAGTGGATAGATGGTGTTTACGTTGAGGATAACAATGCTCAGCTCGCTCACGATTAGCGGATAAGTAGGCTGGCTGACAGGTAGGTAGGTAGGTAGGTAGGTAGGTAGGTAGGTAAGGCAGGTATGTAGGTGAGTCAGGTACGTGGGTAGGGTAGGCAAGATACTGCGGTCAACTGTGCTCGGCAGGGAGTTTAGCTGTAAGTTCAAAGACAAAATCACCGGGCAATGAGGAGCAATGTCAAGAAGACGAACGAAAGAAAAATAACCTCACAGAATCCCTGGCAGGCGATGGCGGATATATATAGTCGGTTGGTACGGGTGAGACACAACACTTGCAGGCTACCTAGGCAGGTAGCATAATACGAACGTTGGACTGTGGTTGTTCTGCGGACTGCCCGTAGGTTGCGGGCTTCCATTGGCAGGGGCTTCATTGGGTTTGGTCTGGATACCTGCAACTGCAGGATGCACGCCTCGAGACGAGCAACCCGGCCTCTACCTACCTACCTAACCTACCTACCTACCTACTTACCGTTAGAAGCTTGAGCCAACCTCGAACGTGGCCCGCCCTGGAGGCCAACTACCTACGATCTTCATCGATCGTTCGATGCAGGCCGGGTCCGCTGGGAGCCGCCGACCGCCCCTCTCAACCCCGACACGCTAGCGGACACCCCGCCGGAAGCCGCCGAACACCCTTTGAACGTCGCCTAACGTTTGTCCATCCCCGCGGATAGTTATTTGGCACACATAGCACGCGTCCTTTTCGATCTCTTTCGTCCTTCTGTCTTTACGGGAATGTTGGCTCGGAGCACAGCGCCCACCCGAGGCCACACAAACTTGACGGCCAACTTTACTGATATGTCGGCAACTCGGCAACCCAAGGTCACTGACCAAGTTCTGTTATCTACAGCCTCATGGTGTCAGCCTGTCATGGGAACAACATGCATGGAGGCAAGGGCTCGGGGTTTCCGTAAGAGGAAGTATACGCAGTAGAGCTCACAGGACGGGATGGGCAGCTGTATCACACCCTCTTGCCTCCCTTGCTACCCTGCCGTGCTGCTCTTGCCTCCTGTGAGCCCCAACATGCTGTACAATCAGACCAGCCGCAGACTGATGCCGGAAGCCGTCGGATGGAAATGTCGGATCAGCTTGGATCCTAACTAACGCTAGCTCACGGTGCATCCACCGGAGCCACTACGTATTACGGGCACTGTACGACGCTACTACAAGCAGTATTCGGGAGTGAAATGATCTCTCTACACTCTACAGTGTACATTCGTACGACTGGGCGCTTTTGCAGATAAAGGCCGTTTAGCTCTGCTATTACATATTACAGTCGAATTTTGAGAAATACTTACCTGCCTAGGTAGTTACCTAGGTAGGTAGCTAGGTAGGTTAGTTCTTGTTTGATAGGAAGTGAACCACCTGAATAGCAGTTGCCCAAGTCAGTCGACTTCATATCCCGTCACCGCTAGCTGCATTACATTTTGTCCACCTAGCGTAACTGATGACTCCTTCCATAACCCCCTCCGACGCTTCTCTTTATCTACCTGGATACCTACTTGTTATTTTATTCTTTAGAGGAAGAGGGATGTTCAAATTTGAACATCCTCTGATACGTTTTAAGCTCCAGTGGATCCGGGACAGAAGAAGGAAAGGCCTTGAGGGAGAAAAGGGGCTGGGTCTTACCCAAGGTAAAGGTTCAATGTCTAGATAAATAATTATGGCTTTATGAATTGATGATCATCGTCCAATTCCGTGAGCTCTCGATGCAAGTCAAAGTTTGAAGTACTACTAGTAGGTAGAACCTGAAGCTCCAGCTCAGCGCCGACCGGAACATTTGATACCACCTCTACCACAGTTGCACGGGACCGCAATGCAGCATTGCCATATTCGTACTCCACAGGGCAGTTTATTCCGGGCCGGGGGAGGGGGAGGGGGCCACAGACATGCCACAGGAGCGGGGCACCAGTCCAGTCTTGAGACTCCAATCCCCAGCTGCCAACTGCCTCTGCTGGGGCACTGACTGCTTCCATTAGTTCATAGCGGTTCTTGAGCTGAGGAAGGGCTGGAACAACGAACAAGCCAGCCTTCCCAAAAATGCTTCTTGCGAGATTTCCGAAAGCGATTATTCTAGTACCTGCAAAGGAAATGTCGGTGAAACTGTAGGAATGGACTTCTCACCTTCCTAGCTTACCGAGAATCCCTGGATCAGAGAAACCGGCCTCGCCCTTCTAGGCTTCTGGGTACCTGGCCTCCTGGCTCGTTAGGCTATCATCAAACTGGATCGATCTGCTTTGACAGCTTCGGTCAGCCGCGGGTGTCGTCAATCCTTGCAACATTGCTCCAACCAGCACCATCTCGACTCTATTGCATCCGCTAGCATTCTCAATTGCAGATTCACCAGGCGTGTATGCCATAGGGTCTCACTCGAATGTCTGGCCCCGAGGGGAATCAAGATCGAGTGGAGGACAAATGGCTGGGCAGCCGGGAATGTTAGGCGCATCCGCGACGCCCGCACAGAAAGCCTTTACGCCTCAACCTGCTTCCAGCGCCATCGGCCCGCTAAATCCCCAATCTAGTTTCGAGCGCGATGGTCTCCAGCCGCCCCAGCTGTCCGCCTTGCCCATCAATGGGGGCCCCAGCGTCGGTCGCAACGGCCTGGCTGCGGCATCTGCCGTAAACTTCGCTCCGCGTGGCTCCTCCCTGAACCCTATGAATCCGACGAACCCCATGAGTTCGATGGCCTCGATGACCTCGATGAACACAGTAAACCTGCCCCCTCAGGGCCCAGGAAGCTTCAGCTCCGACCTGCGGAGCCAAATGATGCCCTCCCGGGCCGCCTCTAGAGCCGACATCTACACCATGGACAAACTCGACGAGGACGATAAGGGCTTGGCGGAGAAGACGCTGTCCGCGCTACGGGATGCGCTGAACCGGGAGATGAAGATCAAGGAAGGGAGCGAGAACATGCTGGAGGCGCTGAACACGAAAAAGGCAAAGCAAACGAAGGATCAGCGGCAGCGGGTCGAGACCGAGCTCAGGGCGTCGAGCCAGAGGATCAAAGACCTCAGGGAGAAGATCGCGGGCGCCGAGCGGTCTCGAGTGGCGCCGACCACGCCAACAAGACCCCGCCCCGAGGTCATCTTCCAGAGCAACAACGGCTTGCGGTCCCCGCGCAGCGCGTCGAGGAGCGGCGCCGGTTCGGACTTGGACGAGCCTACGGAGTCGCCCACCTTCGCGCTCGCGGAGATCCTCCAAGCCCTGGAGGTGGGCGGCATGAATGCCGAGTACTATATAAGCCGGGCAAACAACCTGGTCGACCTGTTCAAGAGGCACCCCACGCTCAAGTACGACTTGGTGTGGTCCGTTTTTGGGTTGCGGATGCAAGTCATGCTGCTTAGCGACAGCAGGGAGGTCGTGGCGGCTGGTTACAGAATGACAAGATACGCCGTATCGGACGTCTCGTCGCTGAGGAAAATCCGAACATTAAACACGGACTATATAGTCGTCAAGTAAGCAAAGCACGGGGGGGAGACCTCTCCATCCCCCTTTCTTCCTGTCTCGACACCAAGTACTCGCTAACCTTCAAGCCTAACGCGCTCCCTCAACGCAGCTCTTTGGTCAAGGACCGCAAGGCAGACTTGGAGCGAGAGCAGGCGCTCAAGTTTGTCCGCGCCTTCTTGGACATCAAAGACGGCGTCCGAGAGCTGTCCAGGGCTATCGTCCGCACGATCGCGGCCGTGGCAGAGCAGGCCGAGGACAGACTCCGGCCGATCTGCATAGAGACTCTGGCGGAGATCCTGATCAAGGACCCGCCACTCCTGATCAGCTCGGGCGGTCTTGCGGCGCTGTCTGACGCTCTGGGTGACGGGACCTACAAGGCACCGGAAAGCCTGGCATCTGTCTTCCTCTACCTCCTGGATGCGCCGCAGAAGAGGAGGTACCTCCGGGCCGGCTACGAGCTGGAGGGGCTGTTCACCGTCTTCACGGACCAGTTCGTGAGCAGCGAGAACGTCCTGAAGCAGAACTCCAAGGCGATCGCGACGGCGCTGAGGACGTGGTCCGGGCTGATGGCCCTGTCCATGTACGACTTCAGGGCGGTCAGGTCGCTGATGGGGAGCCTGGTGCTCCCAAGCGAGCCGATCCGAGAATCGGTAGTCGAGCTGCTGTACTCGCTGCTGCGCATCAAGTCGCCGGCCTGGGCGAGCTCGTTCCTTGCGGGACGGCGGCTGACCACGTACGGGAGGGTGGCGACCCTCAAGGCGAGCCCGGCCAAGGGGTCCATGACATATGTGGAGGACGACGGGGGCGAGCAGAACTATGTGGAGCATTACACGGCGCTGCTGCTCGCCGTGTTCGTCCGGAACGGACTGCTACCGGCCCTCGTGCAGCTGATCCGGGACACGGCCAACCCGACGCTGAAGCGAAAGGTGACGCTGCTCATCGGCGAGGTGCTCAGACTGTCGAGCCGGCTGCTCCCGCCGTCGTGGAGCAGCGAGCTTCAGCTGCTCCCGGAGCTCTTCGCGTCGGCCACGCGCTTCGGCGAGGAGGATCACTTCGTCGCCACCGGGATCGTGTACCAGATCAGCAGCATCAGCAAGACACTGTACCGGTCGTCGCCGTCAGATTGGGCGCCCTCCACAGCCCTGAGCGCCGGTGTCGGCGCCAGCGTCGGTGTCGGCGCCAGCGTCGGTGTCGGCGTTGGCAGCGGCGGCGTTGGCAGCGGCGGCGTCGGCGTCGGCGTCGGCG
>PYSP01000102.1:25117-111461 GCA_003049395.1 Pseudohalonectria lignicola
GGCGTCGGCGTCGGCAGCGGCAGCGGTGGGGGCAGCGGCAGCGTCGACCTCGGGCTGGGCGATGAGCAGCCCAAGAGCAATGCGGCGGCGAACCTCGACGACGGCGCGTTCAGGCAGATCCTCATCGACTCGGGCGTCCTCAGCAGCTCCAACTACAGCAAGTGGAACTGGGACGTGATCCTGAGGATAGTGGAAGGCCCGCTGACCAACGGCAAGCGGCTGGAGGAGGCGTCGAGGGCGTCCAAGTTCGTCAAGAGGCTGGTGAACTTCTTCCGTCCGTTCAAGTATAAGTTCTCGGAGATCCCCAACACGCGCAACACGCAAAAGTACATCAGGGTCGGGTGCGCGCTGATGCACACGTTCCTGCAGACGGCCGAGGGGATACGGTATCTGATGGACAGCAAGCTGCTGAGGCAGATCGCCGAGTGTCTGGCACAGTGCGACCCGACGAGTGGCATCTCGGCCGAGTCGCTCGTGTTCTCGAGGGACAGGATCGCGGACACGCTGCGTGGCGGCTACATCACCATGGTCGGGGTGCTGAGCACGGACCCCAAGGGCATGCAGATGCTGGACCGGTGGCGCGTCTTCAACATGATGTACCACATCATCGACCTGAAGCAGCGGCCGGACCTGATCAGGCTGCTGCTGTCCAACTTCGACTACAGCCTGCCGGGCCACCCGCGCGTCTTCCTGTCCAAGGCGCTTACGTCGGGGACCAAGGACATCCGGATCCACGCGACCGACATACTGCGCAAGTACACGGCCAGGCCCAGGCCCAACTCCAGCATCAACGACTCCAAGTGGGCGATCCAGCTGCTGGTGACGCAGCTATACGACCCCGAGGTGGAGGTGTGCGCCACGGCGGTCAAGATCCTGGAGAAGGCCTGCAACACCAAGGACTACCTCGAGTACATTGTCGAGTGCCGCCCGGCGCTGGACCACCTGGGCGAGATCGGGGCGCCGCTGCTGCTGCGGTTCCTGTCGAGCTCGGTCGGCTACCACTACCTGGACGGGCTCGACTACATCAGCAACGAGATGGACGACTGGTTCCTGGGCCGCAACGACTCGTACGTGGCCCTCATCGAGGCCAGCCTGGCCCGGGCCTTCGTCGAGAGCGGCGAGGAGCAGGCCGCTGCCAACAACCGCATGAGCGTCCTGGACGAGCCCGACGCCGACTCGGACCCGCACATCCCGCCGCACTTCTACCGCGAGCTCACCCGCACCCAGGAAGGCTGCCGGCTGCTGGAGAACAAGGGCCACTTCGGCGAGTTCGCCGCCACGGTCAGGGACCACGGCATGCAGTCGGACGACGCCGAGACCATGGTCAAGGTCAAGGGCTGCCTGTGGGCCGTGGGCAACGTCGGCTCCATGGAGCTAGGCGCCCCCTTCCTCGAGAGCTGCGACGTGGTCGACCACATCGTCCGCATCGCCCAGGAGCACGAGGTCATGAGCCTCCGGGGCACCGCCTTCTTCGTCCTCGGTCTCATCTCGCGGTCCGTTCACGGGCTCGAGATCCTCTCGGAGCACGGCTGGGACTGCAACACCAACATGATGGGCACCTCGCTGGGCTTGTGCCTGCCAACCGATCTGGGCCGCCTCTTCTCGGTCCGGCCGTGGCGGCACGAGTCCCCTGCCACCATCGCTCTCCCGGCCAGCCAGAAGACCCAGGCCGCCGAGCCCCCCGCCCTGCCCAGGCGGCCCCGCTCCGAGTCCACCCTCAGCGCCATGGGCCAGGACGCCCCCGTCGAGCTGGATCCGGACCCGACCAACCAGCGCATCCTCGAGCTGGTCATCGACCTGGGCAATGTGGTGCTGTACAAGCGCGCCATGAACGAGCTGATGCAGCTGAAGCACCAGAAGAAGGCCCCTGGCTTCCGCCAGCCCCGCCTGTTCCGCCAGGTCATGTCACTCCTCGAGTGTCATCACTACCGCCTCGCGGCCCGGATGGTGCTCGACCTCTTCGACAAGAGCGTCTTGCGACGGGTAGTCATGGACGACGAGGGCGATGACGAGTCTGCTCCTGCTTCTGCTTCTGCTGCTGCTGTGGCATCTAGCCGCAAGCGGGACACAGATGCTAAAGGTGCGTTGGCCAGACGGAGAGATAAGGCGGGCGAGGGTGAGGGTGAGGGTGATCGAGATGGTGAAGATGGCGAAGAAGACGAAGAAGAAGACGATAAAGTCGACGGTCCAGACGAGGATGAGAGTGCCGATGACACCTCGGGTGATGAGCAACGCACTGAGAGGCAGCGGAGCATCAGTGATCGTCCCTTGCCTGCTGGGTAGCTAGATGTTGCTCTCGATTATGTCTGCAAACGGCTTACAACAAGCAAAAGACAACCACAGCCACAACCAAAGCTAAAACCACAACCACAGCTAAAACCACAATCACAACCGCCATCCTCCATGTTGGGTAGACAAGACACGGACGCCAACATGTATCAGCACCTACAACTGTACTATATACTATGTGACGGGCGACAGACAGCGAGCTCGACTGGAGAAGCAGTGTCTTTTTCTTTCTTTTCTTCTTTTTTTGGCTTCCTTCTTTTTCTTCCTGTTTTTCTGGATATGCTCTTGGGATATGATATAACCTCGGCAGGGCGTTTTGTGTCATCTCTCGGCTCGGAATTGCTCAACAGATACCTCTCGAGTGTAAACTATATGGCTTGCGTGCAAAAAATCATACCATACTAGGGGATGATAGGCTCGGTCGGGCATGGTGTAGGGAACGGATTGGTCACTCTTCTTAGGTGCCCAAGGTGTTTTCAACGGGGCGCTGAGCCAGCATTAGGAGTCATGGGGCTGATCGTGTCATTTGGGAGGTGGCATCTGTGCACACCCACCTACCTACCTCGCCTTGTATTTTCTTTGGGTATACGATGTGTTTGCATCTGGATCAGCGAGGTACACAGCAGGTCGGTCGGCATTGAAGTAAAAAGTTTCTTTCCTTGTTCGTCACACCGACACAAATCATCTTTATTGTTGCAGTTCGGACTCCTGGAGATGCCCTTCCGCTTTGCTCATAAATGCCAACTTGGTTTGGTAGGTAATCATGTGGCTCGAGATACCTGGTAGGTACCTAGGTAGGTAGGTCGGTGGGTAGGCAGCATGGAAGTGATGAGGCATCACTTCTTACTTACCCCACCACCCCCGCCCCAAGCCCCCGTAACAACAATTTTGCTGCATACCTGACCTTACATTCTCCCACATTAACATGATGCCGAATGGAAGGGTCCTTGTGATTGCAGGCTCGGACAGCTCAGGCGGAGCGTAAGTGAAGAGCGTTCAAATGCTTCCGTATCCTACCCTTACTAACGGTATCCCCTTCCCTCGTCCGGTCGGCCTCATGTAGCGGCCTAGAGGCTGATCAAAAGGTTCTCGCCGCCCACGGCTGCTATGCCATGACGGCGACAACGGCCCTGACGGCACAGAACACGCAAGGGGTATACGACATCCACCACGTACCGCCAGTGTTCTTGCGGAAGCAGATAGATGCGTGCTTTGACGACATTGGGGTCGATGTTGTGAAGACAGGTACGCCCAGTGTCATTGAGTCCTGTTCGCATATCTTTCACTCTTCTGCGGCGGGCGTGGTTTCTGGCGTATTGCTGATGATCAAGTGGTGGAGCATCCAAATCCTGAAACGCGCCTCCCCGAAAACAAAAGGGATGCTCGCGTCTGTCGAGACTATCAAGGCTGTTGCAGAGGCTCTTGAGGCCCACGGGGTAGCCAGCAAGACGCTGGTTGTTGATCCCGTCTGTGTCTCCCGAGCAGGACTTCTCAGGTTTACCCCTGCCCTGGACTACCAAATCGGGTTTTCTAACAACAAATTGTCACATGCTCTCAGGTTATGGTTGCCACCACAGGCGCAAAGCTGCTCCCAACAGAAGCGGTCGCCGAGCTGATAGCACACATCCTACCTCAGACCACAGTCTTGACTCCCAACATCCCGGAGGCGTGCTTGCTCCTCTCCTCTGCGGCTGATAGTGACGGTCAGAAGGCTCCGTCCCGCATCCGGACCGTTGGGGATCTCGAAGAGGTCGCCAAGGGCCTCCTCAAGCTTGGCCCTCGATGGGTCCTCCTCAAGGGGGGGCACACGCCGTTCAATGCAGATTACGTGGCTGCCGAAGACTCCGATCAGCGTTGCCTAGTTGTCGATATCCTTGTCGGGCCAGACAGGAGGACTAGAAGATTTGAGGCCGCCTATCAGGACTCGAGAAACACCCACGGGACAGGCTGCTCCCTCGCCTGTAAGTAACCCGTCCCACTCTGGCTTGCCCTTGACCCTTTGTACAGCTTCAAACATCACCAGCCGGCCGATATTCGGAGCTTTTTTTTTAACGACATATCTCTGTAGCTGCTGTTGCTGCTAACCTTGCACAGGGAATGGAGGTGCAGCGGGCGGTCAAGGCGGCCTGTAGGTATGTCGAAGCTGCCATCAAGACGGCACCGGGATTCGGGCGCGGGAACGGACCCCTGAACCACTTCCACTCGCTGTCCGTTCAGCCGTTTGCCCCGTAAGTTTACAAATACCTCTAGCAGTTGCCAGATTGTCTTGCTATCTCGTCGAGCCATAAAAATGACTACCTTGGCTTGGCTGCCTATGCAATTGTAGCTGATGATTGTGGTTTCACATTTTTAGCGGGCGATTTGTCGAGTATATCCTGGATCTTCCCACGGTGGCCCCCGTATGGAACGAGTTCACGCACCATCCCTTCGTGATGGCCCTAGGAGAAGGGAGCCTACCCTTGGAGTCTTTCAAGGGGTACCTTGTGCAGGACTATCTCTACTTAGTAGGTGACAACTCACAAGCCATAACTTCTGGTTTGTATTCTGGCACATTCTGCTCTTCCAACCGCTTAACGACTCACTATGCTTTTGCCTTTAAGATCCAATTCGCTCGTGCCAACGCTCTTGCCTCTTACAAGTCCTCGACAATGGCGGACATTTCCGCGGTATGGCTCCTTTCCTATCTAGAACCCCCTCGCTCTCTAGTCTCTATCGTGCTATGTCTTATTGAAGCAAGTAAGCTGTTAGGCTGCCGCCATCGTGCTGCACATCGAGAGGGAGACAAAGTTGCACCTTGAGTACTGCGAAGGCTTCGGTCTGACGAGGGAAGAGATGGAGAAGACCGAGGAGCATGTAGGTGAGTATCTTCGGCAACTCTTATCCCTCCTACGGCCTCAGCGCCCTGGTCAAACTAGCCAAACTGACAGACACAAAAACACAACAAAAAACACACGCAAACACACGACTCCCTCGACTAGCTTGCACGGCATACAGCAGGTACAAGAATTCATGTCGATCTATGACTGCCCACCCTTTGGGTCTTCCCACTTCGTCACTTCTTCCCGACTCTGACTTTCCTTCCAAGATACATCCTCGACGTCGGCCAGTCATCGGACTGGCTCGGCTTGCAACTCGCCCTGGCTCCTTGCCTCCTTGGCTACGGCGCAATCGCGCAGCGCCTCTACGAGGACTCTCGCTCGAAGAGGGAGGGAAACGCCTATTGGACGTGGATCAATAACTACGTGGCAGCTGACTATGTACAGGCCGTTAAGACAGGCTCCGGTAAGGATGAAGCCGCTACTCCCCCCCCGTCTTCTTCTTTTATAACTTGGTTCCTTGCTGTTGCTGCTGACACCGCAAACAAAATACAGCGCTCATGGAACGGCACGCAGTACGGCAATCCCCTTCTAGAATCGAGGAGCTGGTCAAGATATTTGTGCATGCCACGAAGGTGTGCTTCTCCTTCCATACTGCCTTTCTGGTCATCACCAGCGACTAGGTACCGTGAACTTTTTGCTGACTGGACCGTGCTGTGAAGATGGAGATTGCATTCTGGGAAATGTTCCCGGCGTCATCTATGTCTTAGCCAGTTTTGTGCTCGGAAGGCGTAACGAGCGTTATTTTGCCGTGAAACAGAGGTGGAGGGAGGACATCTTATCAGGCTCGAGTCCTCCTAACACATAGGTAGATAGATCGCCATGACAGCAAGCAACTAAATGTCACGTGAAGATGGGTGTTCCCCATCCAGCCCGCTCCAACTGGTCAATGTGACTGGTGTGGCTTTCGCCCCACCTTCGCGTCGAAAGAAGGAGCAACAGGGGGGGAAAAATTTGCCTTGAGGCAGCAACGGAACCTTGTTTTTTCCTTGCCTCCCAAAAGAAAATTATTTCATTCGGTTCTTTACCTTTTCTATTCTCCGCCTGCTCGTTCTTGGTGACCACGACCGTCGAACACCAACACTCCATCGTGAAAGAGAATATTTGGAGTGTTACTGGATCTCTCTTTCGTCAAGCTTTTATTCCTTGAGAAACATTCAGTTCGCTATCCGCTTGACAAGGGAATTTTGGCATTTGAAAGCCGACACTGCCTCATTTTTGGTGCCGTGCTCTATCTCTCTCTGGTACTCTCGGACACACACACTGCCTAACCTAGCGATCTTGACCGCATCATCTTCCCGAACCCACCAAACCATCAAATCATCGACATGTCTTACGGAGGCGGATACAGTTCTCGCGGCGGAGGCGGCGGTGGTTACTCTAACGGAGGAGGCTATGACCGCGGGTACTCGAACGGCCATGGGTATGATGCATGCATATTATTTCTTTCCCCTCCCCCCGAGAGATCCTGCCATTCAAACGAAACTACGAACCTTCTTCATTCTCGATTCTTGACGTGCTAACAACCAACCATTTTTATCTCTAGCAGCTCAAACGGCTACGGCGGCGGTGGCTATGGAGGAGGAGGTGGTGGTTACGGTGGCGGCGGTGGTGGTGACCGCATGTCTAACCTCGGAGCAGGCCTGCAGAAGCAGAACTGGGGTGAGTAAATCGCGACCGCGACCGCGGCCTCTCAACTGTCATTTTTGCTTGTCCCATGCTAGAATCTCGAGTCTAATAACCGTGCCCCACCGCCTTCAGACCTTAGCACTCTCCCCAAGTTCGAGAAGTCTTTCTATAAGGAGCATTCCAACGTCAGCAAGCGGTCCCCGGCCGAGATTGACAAATTCCGCCGCGAGCATGCTATGTCGGTCTTCGGATCTGACATCCCGAAGCCGGTCGAGACATTCGACGAGGCCGGATTCCCGCGATATGTCATGGATGAGGTCAAGGCTCAGGGCTTCCCCGCCCCGACCGCCATCCAGTCTCAGGGATGGCCGATGGCACTTACTGGTCGCGATGTCGTTGGAATTGCCGAGACTGGTTCCGGCAAGACGCTCACCTATTGTCTTCCTGCCATTGTCCACATCAACGCCCAGCCGCTCCTGGCGCCTGGAGACGGCCCCATCGTTCTCGTCCTCGCCCCCACGCGAGAGCTGGCCGTCCAGATCCAACAGGAGATCACCAAGTTTGGCAAGTCGTCGCGCATCCGCAACACGTGTGTCTACGGCGGCGTACCCAAGGGCCCGCAAATCCGTGATTTGTCGCGTGGCGTTGAGGTCTGCATCGCGACCCCTGGCCGTCTGATTGATATGCTCGAATCCGGTAAGACCAACCTGCGTCGCGTCACGTACCTCGTGCTCGATGAGGCCGACCGCATGCTCGACATGGGCTTCGAGCCCCAGATTCGCAAGATCATCGGCCAGATTCGGCCCGACCGCCAGACCCTGATGTGGTCCGCCACCTGGCCCAAGGAGGTTCGCAACCTCGCCTCTGACTTCCTCCAGGACTTCATCCAGGTCAACATCGGCTCCATGGACCTGGCCGCGAACCACCGCATCACCCAGGTGGTGGAGGTCGTTTCGGAGAGTGAGAAGCGCGACCGTATGATTAAGCATATGGAGAAGGTCATGGAGGACCGGGAATCTCAGAACAAGATTCTCATTTTCGTCGGGACCAAGCGTGTCGCCGATGACATCACTAGGTTCCTGCGGCAAGATGGATGGCCTGCGCTTTGTGCGTCTGTTTCTTTCTATTGCACTCCTTCCTTTCTCCCATCTCTCATTCTCGCTTCCCCAACCCGGTTTGCTGACAAACTATTCCATCGTCTCCAGCCATTCATGGCGATAAGCAGCAAAACGAGCGTGATTGGGTCCTCGACCAGTTCAAGACGGGCAAGAGCCCTATTATGGTGGCCACCGATGTTGCATCGCGTGGTATTGGTATGTATTCAACAAGAAACCCCAACTTGCCCCCAAGTCGCATCCATCCCTGGTTGCGAGGCGGCTGAGGACAGACCACCCCTTCCCCCCTTTTTTCTTGCGAGACCTTGTCTCGTCCGTCGTCCGTCCCCCTGTCTTCTTGCAGCAACGCCATCCAGCATACGTCTGCTCTGCTTTACTCTTTATGTCTAGGGGCTCTCTCGATTGCGCGAACATTTGCCTGGTCTCTTGTGTGTCCTTTTGATCTCCTCTGAGCAAGAGTCTTGGGTGTCGGCCTTGTGTCCGTCTTGTGGTCGCGGAAGCAGAAGCAACGGATGACGTGACCAGACGGGCCAGTCGAACCAGACAGGCCAGACGAGCCCGACGGGCCGGATGGACTAGCGGCTACGCTCGTGATTCTACCTTTGTGCCTGCTTTTCTCATGGAGGTCTCTCCCATGCAGCCATTCAGGTACACAAGCGTAGGATTTTGGCATCTCCCTGATCTCTTGACCCTGATCCCCGATCACGGGTCATGAGCATGATCACCGAGGTGGCCCGGCTTTGACAGCCGAACGCTCGTCTCTCGTCTCTTGTGTCTCGTCTCTGGCCTCCCAAGATTCCCAAGAAATCTCATGAGGTTCCCCCAAAGGCCTCAGGACAACCCGGAGAGAACTGGATCTCTTCCCGGCAATATCTTCCGCAACCGGACAGCCCATCTGCCAGGAGACAAAGTACCAATAGATGCATCATCAGAGAACATACTTAGTTCCCTACCCTGCTCCATGCTGGAGTGTTGCTATACCCTGCTTTCTTTCTGTCTGCTAACCTGTCAACCCCGTTTTACAAAAAAGACGTGCGCAACATCACTCATGTGCTCAACTATGACTACCCCAACAACTCGGAGGATTATATTCACCGCATTGGCCGGACTGGTCGTGCTGGCGCCAAGGGAACCGCCATCACCTTCTTCACCACTGACAGTAAGTCACATGGTCCTCCAGTTGTCTCGTCGTACCTCCTCTTAGTCCCATCCTGCCCCACAGGGACCGAAAGGGGGAAATAAGTTGATAAACTGACTGACCTTGCGATCTCCACCCTAGATGCTAAGCAGGCTCGAGATCTCCTTGCAGTTCTCCAGGAGGCCAAGCAGGAGATCGATCCTCGCCTAGCCGAGATGGCGAGATACGGTGGCGGCGGCGGCGGGGGGCGGTATGGCGGTTACCGTGGGCGCGGCGGCGGTGGTGGTGGCCACCGTGGTGGTGGTAAGCCCAACTTCTCAACCCTTTAATAACACTCTTAACTCTCGATCCTGAGTTTCGAATCCCGGTTCCATACGCCTTCTAGCTTGTTTGACTTCCCGGGTCTAATCTGATCTGATTCATTCCTCTAGGTGGCGGTGGTGCTAGTGGCGGCGGCGCCAACTCGATGCCTATGGGGCGTTCCCGTTGGTAGGCGGCTCTGTCTCAACCACGATGCAGCCATGATTGACTCGCAAGGTGAAGCCTATGATGGCATTGGGAAGATGTTCTCTTCATCACTTCGCAGCACACAAGCTCACCAGCGCAACACACACACACACACACACCCACGACAATCCGAAGACGTCACAGATTCGGAAATCTTGATTCCCTTTCAGGCGTTACCTGTAGAATGGTCTTGACGGTTCTCATTCCTCTTAGACGTGGTGGTATCATTGCAGGACACGGTACGCCATGGGTCACAACCCCATGAGTACCATTTTTCCTGGTCTTATATTTTCCCCCCAAGTTATTTCTTTTCTTTGTTGCTGCATAATCTCCTTCTCTTATCATGGCAGGCCAACCCTACGAGGGGGTCACGCTCCACTTGCAAACCCGGCCGTGTAGACGGGTGATGACATGGAAGGGCGCAAGGGTCACCATACCGGCCATGTGGGCTTGTACGGTGGTGAAGACAGGATGAGGAGCAGGAGAGAGGAGAGTCGGCCCGCGGATGATTTGCCAGACAGACACATGGACCAAGTATCCTCGTGCGAAAAGAATTCGACGCGTTCGCGGCTACTGATCATAACATAGGCTGTAAGATGGGCCGGCTAGAGTAGGTAGTCATCGAATCGACTGGAATAGCCGAAGTGAAAGGACTTGGCCTATCTGGTATCAATAAAGTCATTTGTTGATTGTGCTTTCATGTACGCGTCCATTGTTCAAATTCTCGATCTAGACGCCCCCACCCTTTTTGGGCTGCCTACCCTTTTTGCAATCCTTCCCCCACGCTTGAGCGTCCCTCTCGATTAATGGTAGCAGGGCGCCAGGCGGTTCAGAGGCAACGGAGCGTGGTCTATTTCTTTACATTTGTCACCCGCATTCCACAATCGCATTGCCCGTGCAACAATATCCCGCGCACGCATTGAAACCGCGTTTGGTAACCGTTCGGCTGTTCGGTAAGCCTGTCTAGATTAGGCAGACCTAAATATCTCGATGCGGGATATACCGATCCGTTGACATCAAGATGTTTCTCAGCCTACCCTTCATACCTACCTACCTCAAATACCTCAGGTACTTGCAGGCAGCACACGGAGAGGGGCTACGTATTATGGAAGGGATGTCGCTCCCGCTTTTGGCCAAGCCAACCAGGTCTCCATGCTTCAATTCTTTGTGCGCTTCCCTTACTCCGTACGCGATACCTACCTGGCTGGCTGGCTCAGGCCTGTCTGAGCTTCGCTGTCGATGAGAGGACGGGTAGCCAACCACCAGCCCGATCTCCCGGGGGAGGTCCACCGCGTCGGGCAGGTTGTCTCGACAGACAGTGTTCCCAGCAGGACGGCTGCACTGGGTCAAGCTAAGCTACCCACCCAGCCACTGGCCTACTACCTACCTAAAGAATCTACGAAATACGGATAGCAACCTAGGTAGCTCCTACTTATCTGCGAACCTAGTACGTATTGCAACTGCAACTGCCTAGTAAGGCTTGCTAGTGAATTTGCTATGTATGCACAAAGCAAGGGATAGTGGTAGATTGGTGGAGGCGGATTGACGGATTGACAGATTGGCGGATTGACGGATTGGGGGCTGGCATTTGAGACACCCAAGACAACTGCGCCGATGGTGATGTGGATGAGGAATAGGAATGCTCTCAGCGGCGGTCTGCCCTTGCCAAGCCAGCAATGCCTGTTAGCTGCAGCCACCTATCTACCGCCCCGCTCGCACAGATGCGTGAGGAAGAAAGTGAAGAGCAAAAAAAAGTTCCTTTTGTTTTCTTAGTGTATTTAATCGAAATATTGGGTTTGTGTTTTTTTGTTCCCCTTTCCAGGCCAAGCGGTCCAAAAATGGAAGCAATGGAAGGAGCGGAAGCGTGGCGATTTGGTATCCCAGGATTGGGATCGGTCCAGCCACACCATAAAGAGCCAGGGATAGGGTCAGCGCCTCAGCGACTGTGACCGCTAAAACCACTTCCGCGACATCCGCTATCCCACCCTAGGCCCAGGTCATTGTTGGACGCAATTTGTGGATCTTGGCTGGATTGCTTTATTAGGACTGGTGGACGCAGCTGAAAGAAGTGCCTACAATTTTTAATTTTTTATATATGCGGTGGCGTCTAAGTTTGCCAATACAGGGAAAGATTGGACTGAGGACGTGAAGAAGCAAGGTCGGAGCACGTACATTCCCCAATAAACCTCTAAGTAGGCACCGACGGGGTGGTGGATGTGACGCCGGCGATCTTCCCTGGTCTGTGGCCTAATAATAAAATAAGAAGTACGAATCTGGTGGCGTCCACACCCAGGACTGACGCAGGAGTCCAGCCCAGCTCAGTAATCAGAAAACAACGCATCCATTCCACGCATCCACCAATCCCGGTGACACACGGGATGACCTTCCTGGGCTCTTGCTCCTCTTCCTCCTCTGGTGGCTCTGATGGCTCTGATGGCGGTGAAGATCAGGGAACAAAGTGCAAGAATTGTCCGGGAATAGCCAGGGAGTCGCCTCATCGTACTACGTACCCGTAGGTAGTCAGTAGTACTCTGTATGTAATGGATTCTACGTGGTCTGATTTCTCTGTGACTTGGTTGACTCGCTCGAGTGGTCATCCTCAGCAAGGGGGATAACTGAGGTTTGCCTCCTCGAAGTCGGCGATATGTGACAATGTCCGATGTCTGTTGCCTTTGGGTTTATTGGCTGTGCGACTGCCACACAGCCTCACTACAGCAGTAACTCCTCACTGCTGCCTGCCCGCTAGATAGAGACACAGGAAACAGATTTGTAACCCAGTCCATGGATAGTCTCAGTTGTGAACCTACGCTTGTGAACAGGAGGCCCTGGAACGAATACAAGACCCCCTCCCCTTGCCATCTTGGCCCCAGATCCCATTCCGCCTCAATCCCCATCCCACTCCCCCCAAAATCATCACCACAGAGAAGAGTGAAAAGGGTTACAATATTTACATCATGTCTGATAGGTACTCAAAGAATGGACAGGCGGGTTGGATGCTCTGGGACACTAGACAATATCTCGGGTGAGCAGGGAAGATGAAAGCGATCGGTTATCAGATTCTCCCACTAAGTGTGTTTTTGCAGTCTTCTTTTTCCCTTTCTTCTCTGGAGTTCAGCTTAGTGCCCCAACGCGCTCGATGCTTTCCCGCCGCTGGGACCACGAATTTCATCAGACATTTCTGAAGCGAATAGAGAGCACACACTGGCAGGTGTCCAGGATCCCCTAGCCATGTATCACATGGGAGACGAAGATAGATTCTCACGCCTTTTAGGTGAGGGAATAATTGTGTGGGGGACGAGGGGGGACGAGGGAGGTGTGCCAATTGACTGGATTCAAGTTTACTGACAGAAACGGGGAACGAGGGGTGGGTCAGACGAGATAGACAGAGGACAGAGGAGAGTAGGAAGCAAGGAGACATGAGAAGGAGAAAGGATAAGAGGAGAAAAGGAGAAATAAAGAGTGACGATGGGGGAGAAACTTCGACAGGCGGAAGTCGGATATGTTCTCATCGATCCAAACTACACATATCTCGTGGGTTGAAAACACTAGACCGAGTTGGGTAGAAGCACTCTCTCACTACCTACTACCACGGCGAACCAACGCAAGCACTGCCACTGTGTCTTGAAGAAATTTCATACTGGTTGGTTGTTGTCTAAGTGTCTGCTAGGTGCTCGCTGGCTGCTTTCACGTTCACCACTGTTTGCTGGCCATAGGCTAGGGGAAAAGGGGGGTAGCAGAAAGATTCACACTCACCGTTGTTCCACGTAAACCTGCTACTACATGTGCCCGGACTCCCTCCTTTTACTAGAGATCTGGCGTGCCGTCAGCGCCATCGCTTTCATCATCCTCATCGCTCTCACCGGGCCAAAACTGGCTCTAGGCAGAGGGAGGCAAGGAGGAAAAGAGCTAACACATGTTCGTCTGGATGCAAGCCCCAGACTGCGCGCAGCCTGCGGGTTGTAGATCAAGATGGTTCGTTGCGCAGTAGCCCCTAGGTTTGTTGAAAAAAGATCAGCGCCTGGTTTTCCTAAGACCAGCCACGAAGCCACCTCGACCACGCTTGTTCGCCAGATTCCTCCTCCCGGACGAGTCCCGCGCCACTAGCCAAATAGCCCCCCCCTGACTGCGTACCACTGATGGGGTGCTGGGTAGTACTAGTATTTGTATGTGCGAGTACACGACGGACCCACCATCTAGCTCACGGGCAGGGAAAGATGAAGGGAGAGAATTGGGAGAGGACAGACGCTGGTTGGTTTCCCACAGCAGCAGCAGGAAGACGACCAAAGCACAGACGCGGTTCGTATTTATTAGATAAATGATGAGATGAAGGGGCACTAGTCGTCTCAGGGGCACAGGTTCGCATGTACGGAACTACGGATGGCGCTGTGATGTGTGCGTGCGAGCTTGTCGGAAGTCAACGAGAGCATAGGCGGTCTGCGGCTTGTTCCTCGACACTGGCTGGAGGCTGAAGGTTGAGGGCTGAAGGACACTCAGACGCAGATGGGGATGGTCGAACGGTCTAGCCTTGGACGTATGTACTACATACGTATGTAGGAATGTAGGGCACTACCGCAGCGAGTACTACTGGTATGGCAACGATCCTAGTCGCAGAGCCGTCGACGATAGTGCCCGGATTCTGTGTTCTGTATCTCATCCTCATCATCCTTGTCCTCCCACTCCTTCCCCTGGCCGCGATCCCCCTTCTACTGGGTATCAGACATTTCTTCCCTAGCGGTAGCGTCTGACGATATGCCCTCTAGTTAATCCTTCCATTATTGTATGCTGTTTTGTTTACACAAAGTTGAACGCCTGCTCTAGGGTTAAAACGGGAGAGTGTATCGAAGGCAGAAGGCACAAGGGAGAAAGACAAAGAGGCAAAGGCTACCACTACTACTGTGTACTGAGCGGGAGGGGAATAGGAGAAAACGAGATCCAAGAGCATCTGGGGTCGAAGTCACATTGAGACCCCCCGCCCCATGGCTGTCCCATTAGGATTGAGAGCTTGTAGCACTTACGGCACTAGTCTAGCTTATCGCTAGTTGCAGAAGATCGTCGTGGCATCGCGCTACTAGCGTGCTATGATGTGCCTTCTGGGCGGAGACTTCCACTGAGTGGCCATTATTAGCGTACGGCGTTCTGGTGCTTATCGTGCAAACTGCAACCTGGCGAGACCTGGCGAGAGGGCAGCTAGAAAGTCTTAGTCCCAGAGCTAGTCGCCGACCTAGTCGAAGGGCTAGTGACCGAGCTATTCCGCCTCGTGTGATCTACTTACTAATACACGGTACTCTGTATTGTATTGTATTGTATTATATTGTAGTCTTCCAAGGCAAGGCATCGCCGGATTGCCTTGCCATCCTTTGGGCACATACCTCGGTACCGTCGATGTCTGTATGAGTGCACTGGGCTGGGTGACCTCAGGTCGATGCCCTCTCTGTTTCTCTCGTCTGGTCGCGCCCTTTCAGGATGGTTCAGAAGAGAACAAAAGCGCCGAACTCCAGCTTTTACTCAGTAGACTACTGCGCACTAGTACAGGCATGCTAGCCAGGGTAGGAAAGAGAAGAGGGGAAGGGGGGAGGGGGGAAACGACCAAAAGTCCAGGCCGAGTGGAAATGTGATTCAGATGTGATCCAACAGCCAATTCACTGCTTCGCATCATTTTAAGGTTTAGCAAGGCAGCGCTAACAAGCAAGCCAAGTATCGAAAAAGGCGCCATGTGCTCAGAAGCCGAGAAGACCTGCCGAACCGAGAGCTGTCTAGCTTGGAAATTGGTTAGGTGGCAAGTTTGAGCTGAAGCACTGTACGAACTCTGTAGGCCGCAATGGGAAAAGAAGTCAGTGAGCTCGAGCGGATGGCGGATTTCCCAGGTGTAGATGGGATGACACGTCGTAAAAAGCGAGTGGTAAGCAGTGAGGAACACCGCGCACCGTGGCGAAATAGCTGCAGGCAAGAGTCAGTCAGGTGTCAGCGGCGTGAGGACGTGAACATTTAACTCCAAGTCTAATCACGTGGGATCTTGCGACTGCAGGTCTCGTTGTACAGACTTCGGAGTCGGCAGAAGCGAGAGCGAGGTAGTTCTCACGAATGGGAAAGGGGAACCGGAGAATGGGAAATGGGAGTCCCGCCACTCTTGTGCATACGTGTTTTGCCCTTTTCGAAAGAACCAAAAAAAGTATGGAAAAAAGGGCCATCATGAAAGTGCGCGGACGAGGCGGAATCGGTTGGGAGCAAAGGTCTGAAATCGTGTCGTCGGATGCCAGCTCCTTCCGGCAAGTGTGCGGCGTTGAATGGTTTGATCAGATCCGAGAGAGAGCAGAGCATGTCTTGGCTTGGGTTGCATGACAACATCGGGCGCAGGTACCTTACCGAGGTACGCGACATGTATTAGGAATTCAAGACGCGTAGACGAAAGTTGTCACTGGTAATCACCGCGAACGAAATAAAGCCGCCGCCACTGATCCGCGCAGTACGCAGTATCCAGAAATTGTGTGTAGGTAGTTGTGCACCTGGTAGTGGGCAGAGCGTTTCCCGCCTCAATTGTTACTAGTACTCTGAACGGAATACAGAGACTAAATCTGTCAATTTAATTTATGTTTTATCTATTTATTTTCGTATTTTCTTTCAGGTCCCGTCAGGCTGGTTCTGGGACCGTGAGGAGAGCCGCTAGCCGTACCTCTCAAGCTTGCGGGGGAGAACGCACCTACAACAAGCTTATTACCACGTCAAGTGGTAGGTTGCTAGCCTGTTGTTACAGGTGAAGGGTTACCACGCGATGCAACATCAGTGCGTGATGAAGGAGACACAGACTGGAGGAATTGAACCCGCCCACAGGCAAGTCGTGAACGATACTCAGTAAACCCTTGATCCCGCCCGTGTTGGTCGTCCGTATGTATCCGTCCAATTAATGGCGGATGGGCGAATTGCGGATGGCAGACTACGACTCCTCCGTAGTACGTAGTACGCACTTTCTGAATCTGAACCTCCGGCAGGACTCGCAGACTCCCTTGGCTCCATTGCAGGAGCTGAAATGCAGACACGCCAAGCCCCTGGACCACCCAGGACCACCTCTGCGAACGGCGGTGTGGTAATGGTCAGAAGGGTGGTCGGCTTGCCCATTAGAGCTAGCCGGAAGTGCTCTCTCTAATTCTTCCGCAGTACTGCATACGACCTACTCCGTATTATTCATATTTCTGATACAGTTATTGAGAAAGTAACATGGAAGCTCATCGATGCTGTCCTGCAGGCGTGCAGGGCCCCTGATGTGAATCGTCGTTCTCTGTGTACCCCTGTTCTGGGTTGGCGAGGGAAGTACAGAGTCCTGCCCGCGTAACATGTACTATGTAGGGAGGGGAGGGTCGGCTGGAATCGACAGTCGACGTCTGGGAAATTCTGCCTGTCTCGCCAGAGCTAGTACCCATGCACTACATAACTAACGGCCTACATCTGCGACCTGTGATAAGAATTCTAACTGCATCGCCTTTAGTTATCGTAGCAGTACTGAGAAGTACGACTTTGTATGTGGGAAGTTTGCCTTCCTTCTTTTTTTCTTCTTTTTTCTTCTTCTTTGTCTTGAAACCTCCTTGCGTCCCAAAACCTCTCTGATCCTCCCATCTCCCATCCAATGCCCAGCCCAGCTGACTTCTTAGTGTTGTCCGTACCTGCAAGCATCCACCAGTTGGCCGTCCCCACTCCCACACCCTAGAATTGCTAGGAAGCTGGGTCTTCCTGGGCATTGCAGAGCAGATAAATTGTGAGAATCCGAATCTAATAGGCAGAGAGCCCCGTACCTAATATCCGTAAGCCAAGCGAGGATCCGGGCTTTTGCCCGATTCCTCCAAGTCCCCCTTGCCCGATCGTATGGTGACATGTGACACTGAAAATCCATCAATTCAATGCAGGACCGTGAGGAGGTCAGTAGGAGGACCCGCGTGGATGGGATGTCGCAATCATCCAAAACAAACGAGGGGGCGGACGGCAAGGTCACTCGGTTAATTAGTACTCATATTGGTCTAGCTGCCCATGCTATGCATATGCAAGACGAAATGGTGTCGCGAGTGGTGAGGGGGGTCACACTGAGAACAGCAAGGAGAGCCAGGACGGTCTGGCACACCGTCGCTTCCCTGCCACCCATTCCATGCCTGCCTGCCCAAGAGGTTCCTCCCTCCCGATAGTGCTGGCAAGCGGTAAGCAAGACAAAGCTATTCGCAGAATCCGTAGTAGACACTTGCGTGACTTTTTACAATTACGCCTACCGACCTGATTTACTACTAGCTGGATAGGTACGCTCCTATACCTTTTGGTTGTTCGGATTACTATGTAGCGATTGTTCAGTCCTACACTTGATCCGACTTAATATGTTCCTACCTAACATCCTGCCTGTCGTTTCCTTCTATGGGTGGTACTGCGTAGTAGTACCCCCGCCTGCCCACGCCCTGCCACACACGCCCTGCCACTTCCTTGCCACTTGGCTGCTCGGCCTTTTCGCTCACCGCAACGCAGGCGTTTCGATTACACATGAAATATCGATGCTTATCATCCTATCATCGAATGGTTGCTAATGCAGACCACAGGCCTGGCGAGGGAAGTGGGTAGATGATCCCGGCAGCCAGGTTGGATTACCTCTGGAGATGATGGACGGTACGGGCACTTGGTGTGTACTTGCACGGAGTACCTAGGTATCATGGGGTGGGCCTTGTGTACAGTGCACACAGTGTTATTACGAGGCACATCTGTCACCCCCCCTCACCCCCCTGGTATCCTCTCGTGCTCGTACTACGTGCGTATGAACCGTACCCTGTGCGTATTACACCTGACGCGAAGCTCTCTAACCTTGGCTGTCCCTCAAGAGCTGGCCGCCATCGGCATCTTTCTGGACGCGCCCAATGGTACGCATAAGTAAGGACAGGTATGGGAAGTTGGGAACGGGCATGGGACAGTTAATAGAACAGCTATTAACATGGCAAGCATGAATCACAGCAACGACAAGGTGGGTGTCTGAGCATGGTCGTATTGCGTTAGTCCCATGACTTTACGCGCAGTACTTCTCGCCGCCTCCCGGGAAATTGTCCACGGGTGCGAAATGAGGCAGCATCTTTGACCTGCTCTTTCGGGTGGGCATATGCTAGTATCCACGAAGTGATGCCCAAGTTGGGATGAATGAGCCCGAAATGGTAAGGGCGTCCGTTGGTGAGTCTATCCGCAGTTCCCCTTGTCAACGATATGCTGACAAGGTTGTCGTTGTTAGCTCGTCATGCTATCAAGTCAAGTAACGGATACAGAACGTAGTTGTCCGTATACCGCAGTATGTACACATTTGTGAGAATCTGCAGCATCATCATCCAAATGTCAATTTCTCATCCCAATCGAAGAGCCTTACTGCGCAGACTTGTGTCGTCTAGATATGGGATAACGGGACGGGAAAGGGTGAGAAAAAAAGGCGCAAAATCATGCTCATTGTTTGCGTGAGCACAGACTCACGGCCCAGTTGGTAGAAAATGGATAGCCAGCTCCTTCACCCGACAAAACTCGCCTTGCGGGATGCAGATAAGGGGGAGACGTGCAGCATTACATAATGCATGGACCAATGCTAGATAGTGTGGCTTCTGTTCTGGTCGCTCGAGATATAAAGAGTTGATGTTCAAGTGGGATGTGGATGTGCACGAACATGCCCCTAGCATAGTACGTACTGCGTCTACCACGGAGGAGTAAAGTAGTCGTTTATTGGAAGGCTTCAATCCCAAGCCATTAGTGAGAACCTATGAGACAAGAGTTACGATTGCAAACCAAAAAAATCCACAAAAAAAACAGCAATGTAATTGTAGAGTGTAGAGAAGGTCTATTGCCAGTAGTAGAGAAGGGCATTCATTTTGGGGCAGGGGTGAAAGTATGACTAAGGAAAAGAAAAAAATGAAATAAAAAGAAAGAAGCTGAAAAAGAAGAGAAAAGAGAAATAAACCCTCCCAATGGAAAAGTAAAAAATTAAAAAATTAAAAAATAAGAGGGACGCGCGCCTTGGAGAGATCATGGTGGTGGGGAGGCAAGTGGGTGACTGAGTGGTCATGCAGGTCTGTCTGGTGACCACGACCTCTCTCTGATGGAGATACAAAAACCAAGACGGGACATAACACAGCGCGAATCATTTCTGATGTTCCTCCTCAGCGGCGGCGTGTGTGTGTTATTGTGTGTGACTGAAAAACCTAAACCCTTTGCGCCGCATATCCTCCACCTCAGTTCCCCTCAATCCCTTAGGCAGGACGGATTACGAAAAAGAGGGGTTGGGAGAGGAGGAAGGGTATTATCGGGAGTAAGTCGTGGTCGCGTAAGTTGCATCCAAACTGGAAGACTGGCTGGACTGGAAAGCATGCATGAGGTACTTTTGCAGCGTACACAAAGGGCAGCCAGACTGCGTCCCGTACGCTCGTAAGACGGACGGCAAGACGGCTTGATCTGGCTGCAGGTGCATATTCGAGTCACACTTTTGTTTTCCGACACCCCCCTCGACTGGAAATACGGTGAGGAGTGGCGGCCGTCTCCTTGCCCACTCCCTCTATCCCGTATGCGTACATAGTCGTACTAGGCCCCCGTACATCCATGGATGCTCGAGTTTATGTGAAAATAGATATGGACATTGACATGGCCATGGTCATGACATATGTGGGCATGGGAATGGGGCATCAGTCCGTGGAACCGATTGCTGAGTAGAAGGTTGCTGACAGACGGAAGACCAGGCAGAAGACCATGCGGAAGGATTTGTACGTACGGCGAACGGAATACGAAATATGCCTCCTCAAATGGGGCAGCTGCAGACCTGAGCTGCACGCACAGGTTCCATCACAGAGTAGGTATTCGGCATGGGTTTTAACGGGTATACTATCTTCTGTCGGAGGCAACCGGGACTAAATCTTTTCATACCTCATTTCGAACTGTTCCAAAATGAGGCATCAAGCTAAGTGCGTTGGGTGATGTCAGCTCGCCGCCGCATCGAGTACCAAAGAAAGCCAATCCTGATACAAATCAACTGACGACCACACTGTGCCCCTTGGAGGCATGAAACGCTGTTTTAGCGTATCCCGGGGCTTTGGTTAGGTAGGTAGCTTTGATCGATCTCTCATCACCCTAAACACGAGCGGATAGACCATTCGGGTTTTTAGCCTAGCAGAGCCACCTCTCTCAATGCTGGGGTCTAGCAGTCCCGTCAATCCCATCAGTTCCATCAGGCCCATCAGTTCTAACAGTCTAATACACCCCGCGATGGTACGATGGATGTAGTTCGCACGACCCAGAGACTAGACTACACTCCCACCTGATTAAATTACCCGTTCGTCCCACGAAGACCATTAAGCACTGCGCCAGGGCTGCCGCAGCCCGCATAGCACCTTGGAGGAGCCCACGTCCGTTCCCCCGATGGACAAAGGAGACTAGGAGGCAAGGAGTGCTCACCGGTTTCCAGCAATGACTATGGTAAACCTGCTGCCGTGTACAGTGGGGTTTGAGGCTTGTGGGCTGGCACGGGCGAGCATGGGGAGCGTGGGGATTGGGGAGCATGCGCACGTTGATCAATTGGTAGAAATTGCATCCTGCCCTCATTTTCACTTTCACTACGTACATGTACACTACCTTCGCCACAATTTCCGCCAGTCGTTGTATCGGTACTTCGCACCGCATCGAGGGGTCCATTCAAACAGCTACCTTTGCTGACTTTGTTGGTCCAGCGACTGGAGACCACCTACCTCGCAGCTTGACTGCACGCAACAGAGGGTATGTACGATACGCTGCTGCAAGGAGCTGAGGATTCCAGTCGCTTCCTGCTTGAGGAGCCGAACTGTTGAGCTGTTGAGACCTTTGCCTAAAGAGGATGAGTATGGGGTGCTTCCACGACTTCTAAGGTACCTGAAGTTGTTTGCCTTCCTGACCATTGCGGTAGGTAAGTGGTCGGTACTGGGTTGGGCACAGGAGTGAGTACTCCGTACTACTTACGTCTTGCGCTCAAGCTATGTACTGCGGTACACTGGCTCGGAGCTCGGTCAGTTCCGTCTCTATGGGCAAGTGAACACTTTTTGAACCGGAAAGTTATGCGTAGCAGTAGGTGGTTAGGTAGGTGGTTAGGTAGGTAGGAAGGTAACCCAGGTACCTACAGATTGTACTAGACTGGTTGGTGAGATCCCAATGCGCCCAAGCAAGCCAGCATTAACAGCCTATACTTATTGTCCAAAACTTCACTGGATCGGCTGTGCCAGGTCTATCATCTGAACTAGCCTCATGCATTTTTGCGAATCGAGTATTTCGAGCCTCAAAATCCATAACCTTAATGTTGGGAGAGCGCCTGCTCCACACTCAAACTAAAGACTTGGCAACAAAGGCGTGCCGAAGGCCAGACTAATCAACGGTCTGCTGTCGGTGAGCTGTCGACTACGGATACCTACGTATTGTGATTTTGTGTTGTTTGGTTTCGGCTTGTGTCTGTAAACATCTATCCATTCCGTCCTTTGGCCACTTCCGCCCTCACCAAAGCCTCAAATTCACCTGATAGTGCAAGAGGGCACAGCAGGGGAGTGCAGTTAGTACTCCAGCTCCAGCGTCTTTCCTCGCCTCCATATAATGCTTACTGCGCCTGAGGAGACCCAGGCTTGCCCCTGAACCACTGAAGGTACAGTACTCTACGGAGTGGGCAATCCATATCTACCCCGAGCACGCGGCGCAGATCCATCTGGGAGAAGAGTCCCTGGTGCTGACAGCTATGAAAGCCAGCGTACCTTCTACTGCGACTGAGAAGCTTTCCTTGTCGGAGTTTCGAATTCGGAGATTACAGAGGAGATGAAAATGCAAGCGTCCAAGTTGTGCTCGCACCACTGGTTTACCTTCTACCTGGCGAGGAAACAAGCTTGGAAGATCTACCATTAGTCGCAGACGCGAGTCCTAAACCCGTATAGCTAATGCCCTAGGTTCATTCTTCGATGGCTGTTTCGCACATTTTGAAGACACGCCTGCAACGGTACGGCCTACTCGAGTCCCATCAGGGTCGCCTCCATCCTAAGCTCAGGGGAATTAAGCTCGCGAAGACGTCAAACCCACCTTGCTGGCCTTTTATCCGAGAACCCACTGGACCACCAGGACCACCAAAGATCGATAGCTTCTTTAGCTTTGGTCACATCGCCAGCCAGACCAGCGTCATCTTCCCATAACGCCAAGTTCCGGGAGGTGGAGAGCTAGACGCTCATCTCTGATCTGTTCGATGTGACCGCGCTTGAGCGGTTGGCTAGAGGTGTTCAGCGCCCCCTTGGAGACACTCGGGGGCACCGACTACCACGGCTAGGAGTTGGGAACACTGCGGCAGACTGCGACTCCGGTGAGCAGCCGCAGCCAACTTGAGGCAACTCGAGACAATTCGAGGCAGCCCCAGGGCAGTCCAAAGTCACAACGCCACGGCAATCCATCATACCTATCGACAAGCCCTGCACTGACGCTCAAGTCTGCCGGACGTGCTCATACGATAGTTTGTGACGTAGGAACCTCGCCCCTCGAACGATCTAACTGCCTGCTGCCTGTCGAGGCATGCCCAAGCCGTAATTGTAATTGTCTGTACTCGCTCCAGTCTCCAGGGCACTTCATGGTGCGAGTCAATCAAGCCACCGTTCCCAGTCCCATCTTTTCCTCTCAGGCGCGCTCTCCGAGTTCACAAAGCATCCATCTGGCTGCCTGGCGCACGGAGTGAGAACAACCCCCCCCTCCTGAAAGCCGGCCGAAGGCTTCCACATCCAGCAAGATGTATGCACGTACATAGGCAGCCGCTTCCCCCCTAAAAAATAATAATTAAAAAAAGATAATTGCGCAGCCGACATCTGGAACGATACCAACCGGCTGTCGTAAGGGCTCTCTAAGGCACTAAGGCCTCAACACCACAAGGACGGGACGGTCAGAAATCCAAAATTGGCTTAGTTAACTCGATGGAGCAAAAAAATGAGACGTGAGAGGGAGTGGGACCAATCACACTCATCCTACTGAGTACTCGTCTCAGGTAGCCTGGTCCACCAGCATCATCGATTGTGATCTTGTCAAATCACCGCAGATCATATCTACTACATAAGCTACCTAGCTAGGAAGTACCTATGTAGCCAGCCCACACAGTGCGACTGATTTGCAGCACTACCACGCCCCGCCGTGCACAACACCAACTATGTAAGTATGTACAGCAGTATTGTCTGTCTTTTCTTCCGCCAGAGCAGGGCAAACCTAGCAAACAGTCAGTTTGATGACCTGACCACCCCCTCCCACCAGCTCCTAGCCCTCCTTCCTCAGCTCAATCCTTTTGCTTTGCACGGGGTAGGTAGGTATGTACAGTTTCTGTTTGATTCCGCCCGTTCCATCCGAATCTCTACTTACGACTACAGAGTAGTACGGGTACTAAGGGCGGGCGAGTGAAAGCGCCTCGAGTACCTCAGCTACGGTACTGGAATGGGGCTACTTTAGATCATTCCCAGTTCTCACCAACCACACTTCCCCAAGGCCCCAATCAAGTTCCAGTCTTGTCGGGTCCACCCAAGCCACCAAAAGGCACGGCACCCCTGTCTGCAGACCTGCTCCGCCCGCCTGGGATTTCTTCTCAATCCCTGTGTACTCCCAAGAATAATACATCCTGCCTAGCGATTCTTTCCGCGTTTCTTCAGCACAGCAGCTTCGATTGGGCACACCTTTTCCGCACTCAGAACCAATATTTCTGTCATTTTTTTTTGTTCTCTTTCTTACCGCCACCATCTGTGAGGCGGGACGCACAAGTTTGGAGAACCACTGACAGGGATCCGTCCACTTTGTTTCCACAACAGGGGGAACCTAAGTCAGAAATCAAGGACCAGGTTCCGCTGGAGCCCCCCCTTTTTATTTTCTTATTTTTTTCCTCTTACCTACTTCTCTCTGCTTCTCTGAAGTCTCACCCAATTTTCTAGGAGTGGTGCTGAGAGTGGAGGACTTCCTTCCTCGTCCTGGCGCTGCTTGCTTCCTGTGCCCGCCTCCTCTCCCTTCCAGCCGGCCTGCTTGTCAGCCCGCTTGCCAGCCTGCTCGCCTGCTGTCTGCTCGCCTGCTCGCTGTTTGCTTGCGTACACATATCTGCCCGTCAGAGTGACACTATTCCCATTTTTGCAAAACTCTGGCAAATGCGCTGGACAAAGTCGCGTACCGTAATCACAGCAACTGGATCTTCGATCACTCACATATGACCCCAAACCCCAGGCTTACCTAGCCCTATCAAAGCAGCCATCAGCACCTCACCTGTTCCGTTCAGAGCACGAGTCAGAAGTAGCGACCCCGGGACCGGCGTGGGTCTAGTTCGGCAAGCAATTTCCCTCTTGGCAGGCGAATCTACTAGCTAAGGCTTCGTCCTGCTGGGTCGGATTGGATACTCACCCCGGTCTCATCTCGACCAAAGCCATACACCTGTCAGTGAGCTGAGGTTTTGCATTTCGCATGCATCCTCGATAAGGTCGTGAGGGGTTGTATTAATCTCCCTGAGACGAGAGACCGGACAGGAAGCCTCCTGTTTCCTGGGCCAGTCGCTTGCCTGGATGAGTGAGCTGTTGAAGGAAGAAAAAAGAAGAAGGCCCCAAGAGTAAGAAGAAGAAGAAGAAGCAGGCGGAGGAGGAGGAGGTGGAGGAGGAGGAAAAACAAGAAGAAAAGACATTACAATTGCTGAAGTAGGGGGAACAATATCCAAATAAGCACATCAGACAAGCACTTGTAAGAGGGCGAAAAGAGACGGCAACCTCAGCTCAGGCATCACACATACCATGCGTCACGTATCTACCACGCCATACTCGGTTATGTCGTGGAGGTACTGAACGCCTACCCCCATTTCCTACCAGAAAGACACGAACGATTCCGGCCCCAGCAGGCTCAGGTCTAGTTTCTCACATCCGTCCATATCCATTCGATACGGCCACCGGGACCGCCGCGAGCCCACCAGGAGCCACCACTCAGCACGCTCAAGACAAATCAGTCCAGCGCTCCTCTACTGATCGCCATCAGGTGGCGGCGAGTCACCAAGTCACTCAACTCACCCTTTCATTGTCAGGGATTCCTCAGCCTTTCCAGAAAGCGGCCCCGCCCACCCATTGAGCCAAACCCCATTTTCCCTCAGTCGGACCCCTTCCAAGCCAGGTTTGCGCTGCCAGCCAGCCATTTGCCATTGCTGCCATTGCTTTTCGCTCCCCTCCCCGACAACAGGAGTACCTTTGAACATTTCCGCCAGAAGCAAAGAGGGGGGAAATAAGCAAATAATAGTGTAAAAAATTTGAGAGGGGAAAAAAAAGAGGCCCCTCCCCCTCATCACACTCCCCAACTGGCCAACACGACTGACTGCCAGTATAAAGTCACCTCCCACTCCCACGCTAGACTAGTTCCTTCCGCCGCACATCCCATTGCCAAAAGGACGGACGGCGCCCAGCACGGAAACACGCTCCCCCCACCGTCGGCCACCCTTTGGATTTCGAAAAAGAGGAAGCGGAAGAAGGGCCACTCCGAGTAACGATCAGTCCAGCAGTGTCCAGGTCCTTGAGGGAAATCAGACTTACATCATCACCTCACGGCGGTTCCGCCCTGCTGAGGGTCATCCTTGAAAAGGTGCAAGTTCGAGCTTCGGTTCTCCGCGCTAGCATATCGCCGGACCCAAGAGCAGCCGCGAGCGAAATCCACTTGTCCAGCACCAAAAGGCCCAGGCTTCAAAGTCCCAGCCCATCAGACTGCAACTCGCACTAGTCTCTTAGTATAGTGTAGTGTAGTGTGTGGTGCTGTTGCTAGCCATTCGACCACTGTCAGTCCCCACCACCAATTTCGAACCGTCCCATCAACCTCAACCAGCTGTTACCACCCTACTGCGTACTACCCTCGGCCTGCATCTGTTGCCTCCATTGCATCCACTCACTACCGCTTCCATTCTGCTGGCCCCTCCTCCTCACTTCCTTGGGTCCTCACTCCTCCATTTTCACCCTCCCACCTCCCCTCCTCTCACCCCCCTCCTCCCGAGTCTGGGACCTCTGGACTACTGGACTGCCTGGATCACTGGACACCCTGGACCACTGGTTTTCCCTGGATTACTGGCCTCCCTGGATCACCGGCTTCCCTGGACTCCCCGGCCCCTGGACAGTCTTAGTCTTGGTCCTGCCGTGATCTTGAATCTCAGGCTCAGGGCCGAGCAACGAGCTGGCTGATCCCTGCACTGACTCCCCTTGGCCAACCCCCTCTTTCGGGCTGAGAGTGGCTTTTGCTCTTTAGCTCAAGTCGATCACTTTTTAAACTGGACCCAGGCCCGTGGGCCGTGGACCCGGGCACGCGCTATTCTCTGCCGCCGTCAAATACACCATCATAGCCGCAGTTGCTGTTGACTGCTGTTTGCTCGTGCTGGTGCTCTTGATCTCCTGGTCCTCTGATCTGCTGGGTCTACTGCTACTGCTCCTGCGAGTGGTCTGGTGTCTCTGCTGCCATACCACCTACCCAACATCCGCCCACCACCACCACAACTTACTCTTCCTCTTAAGACTATTCCTGCCACCTGCCACTACCAGTGGCTACTACCATCGCTCCCGCTACCGCTACTTCTGCCACCAGCACTATCGGTATCGCCTGCTGCAGACTACCACTTCCGCCGCTCCGGCTCCATCCCGATACCAACTCACGTCCCGCCATCCTCGAGAAAAAGTAGGAGCGAACAAGAACGACAAAAACCACCAGAAGAAAGCCGGACCGCAATCAACCACCGCCCACCACCTAACGAAAGCCTGACAGAACTCGCGCTGAGCTTGAGGCTGACCCGAGATCTAATTGCCCCCCTGGTGTCTTGGTGAAGGAAGCACGCGAGCAAGCAAAGTGGCACAGGAGAGGGGAGGTTCTTACTGAGCCGCGAGCCGTAGTATGTTTGTGGCACCGGCGCAACAGCACCATCACGCGTTTGTTGGCCACCACCGCACCACACCGCCGCACTCACTACCCCGGCCGGGCTCTCCAGGATCTCAAGGGTCTCGAGGGTCGCAAGGGTCGCAAGGCTTCCACGGCCCCGAAACCACTCAGAGAGCTTCTCAAGCTTCTTCACTGGGCTCCAAACGTTGGCAAGGCCCCCCAGTCTCTCAAGGCTCTCAAGGCTCTCAGGCGACGGTCGGCACGGTTCTGTCCTCGGTCAGCGGTCACTCTATGGAACGCAGTGCCCCGGAGTACTCGCAGTCAGGTTTGCCATCGCCCTACCCAAGCAACTGCGGCGACACCCAGTCTGAGGCCTCTTCTGTTTCTGTAGATCACGCGTCTGCTGCGCAATACGCGACCCAGCAGCAGGAGGCGCGATCCAGCAGCAACTACTCCACCTCGGCCACGCCCACGTCGGAATACAGTGTGTATCCAGCCTCGGCGCGCTCCAGCTCCTTCCCAGAGCACATCCAGCGCTCATACCACCCGGCTAGCAACCACAGCGGCAGCAGTGGAGGTATGGCGCAAACACCGACAACAAGTCCGTCCAAGTCCTTACAGCCGGGCGGTGGTGGTGGTGCCAAGGGTGGTGCCAATGATGGTGGTGCTCATGATGCAGGTGCCGTTGGACGTGGCCATCACCAGCAACATCAGCAACACCAACAGCAACACCACCAGCAACACCATCAGCCTCAGCACCAGCCTCACCATCAGTCTTCCTCCGTGCAGCACCGGGATAGCAAATCTGACAGCGATGTACCCATAGATCCGTCGATCGCAGCCCCGAGCCCAACCTACACCACCCACAGCCAATACTCGCCCTACGCCCCTCCCCCCTCGCAAGACATGTCTCATGGGTACCCGCATCCCAGCGGCGGGCTCTATGCCCAGCCTCGCCCGGACTGGACAGGATATGGACAGCAACACGGGGCCCCGCTGACACCGGGACATCACGTTTTCCCTCAGACGCCTACGTCTGCGCCTCCTCAACCGCGACCAAATCAAGTAGGTTTCTCATCACTACCACCCTTATGCTGTTACCTTTGCCCCAACCTCCTTTTAAATCCCATTCCCATCCCTTGGTCCTTGGGATAAGGCGGGTAAGGCGCTGAAGGAGAGTAGGGGATTCGGGAGGGTGTCCCAAAAACTGGGAGACGACTTGGCAGCGTTGTTCTGTTCTGTCATCCTTTGATCCTACGCTTCCTACCCTGCTGCGTCTGTGGCCTGGCTCCGAACACACGGGGGGTTCGTGAATGGAGACGATGGCGAAACAAGGGATTAAAGGGACCAAGGACGTGGGGGAGATGCAGCCCAACAAACGAATCCTCACGAAAGTAAAATTGCTGACAGAAGGCTTCCTTTCTCTACTTTTCCCCCCCTCTCACCCTCGCGGTTTATCTAGGTATACTCGTTCGTCCCAATTCCTGGCGCGCAACAACACAAGCGACCTAGGAGGCGATATGAGGAAATCGAGCGCATGTACAAATGCGGATGGAACGGATGCGAAAAGGCTTACGGGACACTTAACCATCTGAACGCGCATGTTACGATGCAATCTCATGGGCAGAAGCGAACCCCTGAAGGTGAGATAGGATCCGATTCCATTCTCTTTTCACTCTCCCCCCCTCCTCGAGAACAGGGTACCTTTATTTTATTTATTCCCCTCATTTATCTTTGACTCTCTTTCTCATCCCTCCCCCTTTCCCTCTCTGTCTCCTTTTTCTCGGCCAATCCTGTGATTTTTTGGGTTGTGGCTCCTTCTCCGCTCCCTTTTGTGGCTGGGAGTTCCAGGGCGAACCAGACTCCCGGGACCACCGGCGGCCTGCCATCGAAGGATGCGGCTCATAGGGACGAAATTGAGAGTAGCCGACAAATCAACCGAGAAAGAGACTAACGCTAACGAGCCGGACCGCACCGCCCCCACACATGTTACAGAATTCAAGGAGATTCGCAAAGAGTGGAAGGCTCGCAAAAAGGAGGAGGAGGCCAGCCGCAAGGCGGAGGAGGAGCGACATAGGCAGGCCGCAGCAGCTTCACAGAACGGTTCTGGTGACGGCCCCCCTGGGGCTGACGGAGCCCAACCGCCTTCGACGTATGCGAGATCCCAAGGAGGTGTCCAGCTCCCCCCCATCGGCTACCAGCCTAGCCAGTACCCGGCNACGTATGCGAGATCCCAAGGAGGTGTCCAGCTCCCCCCCATCGGCTACCAGCCTAGCCAGTACCCGGCCCCCGGATCCGCTGGAGTCCCGCAGTCGCTGCCCGAATACAACACCAGCTATATGCACCCAAGCTACCAGCCCGCCTCGCCCTACGGCCAGCCTAACCAGAACATGTACAACCAGCGTTAGTGTGAGCAACCCCGTTTCTTTCAAGTCTCTCTTGTCTTGGCTCTCTTTCCTTCTTTCCCCCTTCCAAGGACTGACACGTCGGCCGGCGTGTTTGCAGACAACGGCGGGCAGCTCAACCACTAGACCTGAGCCCGGGATGTGAACAATACAAGGAACGGGAAAGAGATGGAAAGCATGGCAAATAAATAAAGTCGGTTAGAGAACCGGCGAACCTTGGTGGCGCTATCTGCTCGCCTCACAGCTCGCCCACTGGGCTGTGTCGTTATATGTATAATCCCACGGCTCACGGGCATGCTTCCCCTCCGCATCCCTCTCAGCTGCATCGCCCTCTTAGCCTCCGACTCTCCCGCCTCCGACTACATGCCCCAAAAGGTATAGATATGGGTATAGGAGCCACTCATGCCGGCACCCGGAAACGATTTTACGCAGTTTTACTCAGTCCCTCCGTCCCCTATTCACCCTCTATCGACATGCCTTGGTTAGCCAGGCCTGATTATAGATCTGTCGGCGGTCTCGCGATGTACACGCTTCGCTATCGAGTTTTGCCGATATATTCCCCCCCTTCTCTTTCTTTGCTTCTCTCCCTTTCCTACTATATTGTTTACTGCCATATCGTCCTTTTTGTTTGAATGATGATGCCTATTTCCTTTCGTCCTCTGGTGGTGATGGCGGCCGCATAAAGCATCTGGCGGGGGGGAGGAGGGGAGGAGGGCATTCTGCATCTGGCCAGTTCTTAGGCCGTCGATGGGGGGAGGGAGGAGTCGGCTCTGGAGCGATATAGCTATTATGCATTCTCATCTTTACTTCTCATTTCATCTTCTCCCACTGCTCTCCCCCCTTCTCTTCTTTTCTCTAATCCCCCTTCATTTCTGCTTATTTTGACAGGGGGGATCATCATACCACGTGCATATCTCATCTACCCTTCTCACTGTGGTTTCAAAGTTATTCCTACCTCTTTCCCCTCAGTTTCCCGCCCAACTTTCCACTTCCTAGAACTTGTCTGCACCTCGACGGTCAACCCGCATCCTAAAAGGCGGATATGGGATCTTGTAGGGCGGAAGGCCAAAAAAGATATTACAAAAAGGACTCAAAGGGGCTCGACAGGTTTCTTTCTGCTTTGGCTTTTCCCTTGTTCTCGTTTCCCCCTGTTTTCGTCCACTGGGGGTGGATTCCTACACTCGGCTTGGTTATCTGAGGACTCGGCTATACCCAAATTTCTTTATTCCACAAGTTTCTTCTTCTGGGGTGGGTGGTTGAAGGGTAACCGGATGCGCTTGTGGCATTTGGAGACTTATTCAGCGGATTGTGTCAATTGATGATGAACGAGGCATAATTAGAATGCGGTCTACAAGACAGGAGGATGTTATAATGAAAGTTGCCTGCACAGGCACAAGGACGCGTAGGGCGTCGAAATTACACCTATTGGCCTCTTGTTACTTGCCATTTGTCTTCTTGTTTCCTCGCTCACTTTTTTTGTTCTTTTTTTCTTGTTCTTTTTTTTTGAAATCTTATTTTCTTTTTTATTATGCTCGCCTCCTTCTTTTTCTTTCTGTCACCCCTATGTCCTTTGGGTGAGGACCGTTGAGATTGCACCTACCCACCAATACGCTACCTACCCTGCCTAGGTACGAGCGAACGACATTTGCACTAAATGGAAATAAAGAAGAAGAGCTTGAGCGCGTGCAGTACGTGTGCCATCGGATCGTTATCTGCTCCCTCAGAATCCTTGTGTAGCTACACTGTCGGGAATCCGACCATAATCATAGGTAGATGGAGGGGAGGGCCTGACAAAGAGCCTACCAAACTGCCTGGGTACCGATCCGGGATTGGACCACTCAACTTTGTGAGCCTTTAACCTTGACCACCTTGGGACTTGCTGTGCTACACAGTCTCGGCATTTCCATTGAGGTGGCACTATGTCTGTGTATGAATGCTGGAGCACATGGTGGATATTGATCGGGTGGGTGTCATGTGTATCTGTGAGTATATGGAAAGATAGACAACCATGGCAAGCAGGCAAGCAGGCAAGCAGGCTTATGGCGTCTGTGCGTCTGGTGTTGCATGAGAAAGGGGCCAACTGGGAGCCGGATGGGACAGGTGAAAGGTGGCACGGGGTTTGTCTGACAAACTAACAGTGGTGTGCGGCTAAGAAGAAAGAGAGTATAAGGGACCTAAGATGAGCCCGACTGGCCCACCACCTTGTGTAGTACAAACCTACCTCCGCAAGGGCAAGGTACATACTTACCTACTTAGGTACATACCTACCATACCTACCGTACTACCTAGCTGAGTATTAGAAGTGACTATCTTGGTTATACTGGGCCTGACGCATCTACACCAGGCCCGCTCGCTGTGCCCGCTGTGGTGTCTCCCCGAATGCCCTGGCTTTAATGGATCCTCCCCATCTCTTGATGCATGCTTCCAGTTTCCCGCGGAAGCTGCCCAGTAGCCGGTGGCCAGTGCCACCACAGAGTGTCCATACCCAAATATGTAACAATGTTACGTATGTAACATGGAGCAGGAAAGGCGGACCCCTCGCCAACCAGTGCCACTGCATCCATTGAGGTTTCCGTTCTTGCTAAAGTTAACCATTGTGGCTGCAGATCCCTACCCAGGGGCCTACACCGTACGTACGTACGTAACTAGTTACTTAATCCACTTGTAGTTAGTTGTAATCCCAGGAGAGCTGAGTTGGCCGGCCTGTGACGATTCCCCCGACCTTCAGACCTGGCAAGTGAACTAACTACCTAGGCATATAGGTACCCACCTAGGTGTGTGCCTCCCATCTGCCTCTCGATGTGACTAGGGTAAGGTATGTAGGCATGTAGGTATGTAGGTATGTAGGTGCAGGTGTGTGGGGCAGGTAAGCAGGTACCGTCAATCTTGCTACCTTTCCTATCGGAATTTATTATCTGAGTCCCTGTTCGGCTGTTGCCGGCCACCGGTCGTCTCCTGGCATACCTTACGTTTGACATATATAGCATCGTGTACGCCGAATGGGGTGTTATTTTGTTGTTGGAGGGGGTGGTGTCCCTAGAGCGATTACAGAGCACGTAAAACCAAGTACGAAATAGACCCAAGAGAGAAAGAGAGAAAGAGAGAGATACTGGATAGAGAAAAATAGAAGAAGCTTGAGGAATGGTAAGAACGGAGCCTGGTGGAACTGCCGACAGACTAGCAAGGTCTCAACCCTGTCTTAGGATACACCTCCCTACAGGTACTTACTTGACTAAGGTTACACTTCACTTAGGCCGATGCCGATGCCGGGATGCAGCACATGCCAAAAATCTCCATGTCCCACTGCCTCTAAGCAGCGAGAGCGGCGGGCAGCCCTAGGGCAGGCTCATCAGGCTGGGCATATGGCGGGCGTTTACTTCGGATGTCGAAGTTCACTTAGCTCTGTTTCTCGGGGACTGGGTTAGCAACGTCGGTCCGTGAATGGCACGAACTTTTACGGTTACACCAGAATGGTAGAAGGAGAGAAAAATGTGAGAAGAAAAAGACAACCCTGGTCAGGAGAGTGGGGGAAAGAGAGAATATTGAAAAGAGAAAAAAATAACAAAAAATAACAAAAGGAATTGAATCCCTGAAGGTGGGTTGGGTACATTGTGCTGGGCCTGGGATTTACCGGCAAGCGTTCGGAGTGGGCCGACAGATGACATCAATGACGTGCCTAGCCTAGCTAAGGCACCTAGGGTAGGTACATGTTATAAATGCACATTGCTTACCTAGGCAGGGCTTTGACTAACTGGAAAGTTTAAGTCAATGTGACCGACTGTGGACGTTCAATTCGATCCTGCTCTGGCACAGGGCAAATGGTTACAGCTACTACTGCGTAACAAGAGAAAACGTGAAGGGAGAGGAGGAAGAAGAAGAAAACGCAAAAGGAGACTTACAAAATACCTGGGGAATTGGCTGGTCCTAGAACATTGGACCAGAGGAATGTACGGACAAAGAACCTACATGTAGGGTACCTGCCCGCCTACCTGAGGTCCAGATCGATCAGTCCATCAGTCCACGACACCAGACGTTCCCGTCCGTTTGGTGTAGGTAGGTCCAGTTACACTAGCATTCTCCCTTTCATCCGTTTCATCAGCCTGAAATCTCAAATGACGTAACATTGCTTTTCGCATCTGAGAGATTGATGGTGGAGGCCCGAAACCCAGAGGGTTGAAGAGTACAACAAGTATTCCACTGCTCGGAAAGCAGGTAAGGAATCAAATACCATACTTATCTAATCTACCACCTCCCTGGCTTACCTACCTGACCTCCCAGACCCTAACTGGTACATAACTTGCCCCAGTATTGACTCCAACCCTCTGACCACGTACCTAAGCTTCTAGTCTAGCCTCAGAAAAATGACAGAGCTGAGCGCGATCGAGGCTTGCCCGACCCCTGTGGTCTTTGTAGAAGCATCAAGCCAGGCAATCCAGGAAAGCCAGGAAAGCCAGGGCGGCGAAACACAGGCCAAGACATGCTCTACTACTATGGGCAGCCCCTCGGCCTCCCTTGCTAGTAACTTCAGCTTCCCCACACTCGGCTCCTCTGGCCTATCTAAGTCGAACTCTACTGCCTCGGCTGGCAAGTTCTCTTGCGTGTCGGTCCCCGTCACAGGGTCCCTGCCCTATGGAAGTCTCCAGATCCATCAGCCCATCGACGTCGACTCCCCGCCGGCCCCGACCGCCAGCAGCAGTGGCAACGATGGCCACAGGACCATCAAGAGCAGCAACGGCAGCAAGAGCATCAAGAGCGACAAGAGCGCACTGCCTGGGTCGTCACCTGAGCTGCTTGAGAAGGGGGATGTCTTTCTGATACTCGACTTGCCACAGGGATTTACTGTTGGGTGCGATGCAAACGCGATAACCACCACGACCGAGAAGTCGGCGCTGGGCTTCAGGGATCTGCCACCTGGGGCCCACCTCGTCTTCGTCTCCGACCCGGCGTCAATCACCCGCTGTGGCTACTGGTTCGTCACCAAGGACATGAAGGGTGCTGCCGGCGAGGTTCGCGTCAAGCAGTGGGACCGCTACAACGAGGTCCTGGGCGACCCAGCCAGCCGATTCGAGGCACACAACCAGCGGGACAACATCGCATCAGTCTACCCCAAACTGCTGCCCTTCAGACTCAGGCGAGCCGTTGACGGTGTGAAGGGTGTGAAGGGAGTGGAGGACGCCGAGGGCGTCGAGGGAGACACTTCCAAGCCTCCCCCTCCCCCTCCCAAGGATCCTCCCCGCCGAGGTCAGGCCCTGACGCCTGATCCGGAGTTCGCGGGCGATGAGTTCGTCATTTGGCAACAGGTGACCTCGTCCATCACCGACTCCCTGCTAGGCCGCGTGACGGGGAACAACGCCAACAACGCCAACAACGCCAACAACGCCAACAACACCAGCAACACCAGCAATACCACCGAGTTGTCGTCGTCATCCTACCCCTCCTCGACTGAGTGGCTTGTCGACACCGCCGACGCCGCCAAGGGCGAGCTGAACTTCGCGCAGGCCAGCAAGCTGTTCAAGGCAGTCGTCGGCAGTGAGCTCTGTTTCCTCTTCCAGCGCGACGACTCCGGCCTGGAACTGGACCTGGTTACCCTCGCCAGTGGTGGAATCCCCGTCACGGAAACAGGGGAGAGCTCCAGGACGGGTTTAATGTCCTCCTCCTCAGCAATTTCAGCCTCACCTTTGTCCCTCTCCTGCTCCTCGTCGTCGTCAACAATGCTCCCAGACGCCAGCGCCCGGGTGCTGTCCGCTTTAGCCATTCCGGGGATCTCGGAGGGCGACCTGGTCGGCGAGCTACAGTTTTCCTTCCTAACGGCGATGCACCTGGGAAATCTCAGCTGCATGGAGCACTGGTGGTACCTCGTCCTCAAGGTCATCCTCCGCGCGTACAACCTCGTCGTCGCCCGCCCTTTGCTAGTCCGGTCCCTCATCGCCACTCTGCATGCCCAGCTGGTCTACAGCGATCGATACATTGCGGCTGCCCCCGTAGATGGGGAGGTGAAGGCGAGCGGCACCGACACCGCAACCAGCACTGGCACTGGCACTGGCACTGGCACTGGCGCTGGAGCCGGGATCCTCGACACGATGCCCAAGAACAAGACCCGCCTGAGGGAGTCGCTGATACTGTACAAGCGCAGACTGAACGAGTCCCTGCTGGGACTGGGAGACAAAATCACCAGGGAGCAGGGCGCTGTCGGCAACGCGTTCAGGGACCTGGAGGCCTGGTTCTGGAAGTGCGGCTGGGATTTGAGGAGCGACTACGTGCGTGGCGAAGGACAGCAGTCACGGCAGCCTGCATCCGCAGCACCCCCCATAGCTGCCTCGGCTATCGGGCCACAGACACGACGCCGGCTCGAAGCGGATCCGGACGACTCAGATGATGATGACGGGGAGTATCGTCCCGTTGTCGTCGAGCTGGACGAGCATGGCAGGGAGGTCGGGCTCGTTTCTTGGGCTCTGTGACCACCGGCTCTGCTCCCTGATGTTTCGGGTTTCTTTTTCAGTTCCCCGTTTTTCATTTCACTTGCGCTCGAGCGATTGCGCGGCCGGTGGATTGCTCCCCTTCCCCATATTGATGTTTAATATATAACATGGGCCTGGATGCCTACCGCGCTGCCCTGCTACCCCTTATTCATCTAAGACCGCCCGTGTAAGACCGTCATGTAATGTTGCCAAGTTGCCGTCTCCTCGATAGTAGAGTGTGATAGCCACGAAGCGAAGCAAGGTCGATATGGGTGAGAATCTTGTTTATGTTCAGTTTGCCGTAACCATTTTACAACCAGCCCAGAAAGTAGGCATGCCATGCAAATGCAGCAATCGTGGAGAATTTCTTTATCTCCCTTTGCCGGAAATTCGAAAGACTTCCGTTTGACTCCGCGAAGAAGAAACCATGGCCCGTTCCATCCAGCCAGGAGAGGGATATACACCGCATCCTGGCTGTCTGCTTTTTTGGCCTCCGGCCGTACCCCTGCCACCCAAAAAGACAAGTGCAGGCAGGCAGAATGAATTCCATGTTCCACCACCGCCCATTTCGCTCGGAACTCCCTCCCTCGGCCCCCACGGCCACCGACATGATCCCAAAAGCACCAGATTAACGGTATGACTTCTGGAACCTCGCGCGCGCGCCGGGACCGCCAAACTTCTTGGGCCTTGAAAGAGAGAGAAGGATTGCAGTTAGCACAAGCGGGTCTATATTGGTTCATAAAAGCACAGTGGTTCGATACTAGGGCTGGGCGTAAGGGTAACATACTCGCATCGGCGGTTGTCGGCGACCAGCAAGGTGCGGTCGTACTGTGTGAGGGCCTGCTTGAGCAGGTTCTTGCTGTGCTCATCGACATACTTCTGGTAATAGGCCACGATCGACTTGGCGATGGCTTGGCGGACGGCATAAACTAGAGCATGGCGAAGCAGAAAGAGTCAGCAACAAGACAGGACCACGAGAAGCCTTTCCTTCCTTCCTCCTTATGTTCCTGGGCCTTCCACGATGCATGTTCCCCTCCCATCCAAGGTTTCGCCCAACAAGGAAAAAAAGGAAGGGCAAACCGTACCCTGCGAGGTATGGCCACCACCGGTAACCCGGACGCGGATATCAACACCAGAAACCTGATCCAGGCCAATAACCAGGAGAGGCTCGTACACCTATTTCGCATGGCCTTGTTAGCAAAACGACGCCGGAACCTCGTCATAGCCATCCTGCACCCAGTTTCCCCTTTGCCATCCAGAACTCATAAGGTTGCCCCAGCGCTCCCGTTTCCGGCCTGGTCATTTCCAACCACAGGGCGTCGGCCATAGTTGCTCCATGGCTGCCCCAGTGCCGCTCCTCTCGCCCAAGCCAGAAAAGAAGGGAAAAAACACCGATCTCAATCCGATTCCCATTGCGACACGGAGCAAGTTCTGGACGGCAGTTCGAGGGGAAGCGAAGGCAGGGAGCATTTCGGGGAAAAAACAAGCGACTTTGGGGAGGTGAAGCGCATAGCGTGCCTTGTATCTCAAAGTCGCGGGCTCGACGAGCGACAGCGGGCGGCCGTTGACCTTGATGAGGCCTTGACCCTTGACGCATTGGGCGACGGCGGTGGCAGTCTTCTTCTTGCCGAAGCACTGAACACCCTGCTTGTTCGACATGATGGGCAATAACTATCGTGTGTCGTTGCGGCGGTATGTCGAGGTTATCGTCGAAACCGTAGGGTAGGCTGGGTGATGCTGATGGGTGTGGGTTGCCGTCAAATCTGCCTCTCTGTCAGTTTTCCTTCGGTGGACCTGGGGGCTGCAAATCTTAGGGTTTGTGGCATGGTCCGTGCGGCGAGGAACGCTATCACGTGGGCACATGCTTATCCCATCGATGCATCTGGTCGGGTGTTGTTGCCGCTAATGCCTGCTGATAAGATAATGAACGATCCCTCCCAGCCGAAGTGAACACCACTTTGTGAACATCACTTCTATCATGTGAAGTAAGTCTAAACGGTTCATCGGGCTCTCTTGCCTGGTAACTACGGGGCAAATATTCATACCTGCAAGCCCAGGCAGCATCACCCACCATACAGATCGGTTCAAATCAGAGAGTGGGACACCGAAAAATACGGAGAGGAGGGAGTCAGCCTCACGCTCAGACATCAAGCAATGTCCCGGAAGGGAGTCGGCCTTGCGGCCTTCGACCGAAGCCGGCTGACGTCGGCGCAGTACGCCACGCACGGCTCGGCTCTCCGGTCGACCAACGCGCAGGCGCTGGAGACGCAGCTCGCCGTTTTCCGCTCGCTGCTGCAGCAGTTCGCGCAGACCCACGCCAAGGACATCCGTTCGGACCCGGCCTTCCGCGCCCAGTTCGCCCGCATGTGCACGGCCATCGGTGTCGACCCGCTCGCCAGCTCCGGCGGCAGCGGCAGTTCCGGCGGCGGCGGCAGTCCCGGCGGCGGCTCCATCTGGGCGCAGCTCCTGGGCAGGTCCGTCAACGACTTCTACTTCGGCCTGGCCGTCCGCGTCGTCGAGGTCTGCGGCGAGACGAGAGGGGAGAACGGCGGGCTGATCGAGGTCAGGAAAGTCCGGGAGCTGATCATGCGCGGCCGCATGGAGGGCGCGCCCGAGGTCACCGAGGACGACATCCTCCGCGCCGTGGGCACGCTCAAGCCTCTGGGCTCCGCCTTCTCCATCATCAAGGTGGGGAGCAAGCCCTACATCCGGTCCATCCCCAAGGAGCTGAACACGGACCAGAGCGCCGTGCTCGAGGCGGTCCAGGTGCTCGGCTACGTCAGCGTCTCCATGCTGATGGTCAACCTCAGGTGGACTCGCGCTCGGTCGCAGACCGCCGTCGAGGACCTTGTGGGAGAGGGCATGCTCTGGGTCGACAAGCAGAGTGAGGAGTGGGAATATTGGAGTCCTGGCTTTATGCTTGAATCTCATGACACGGCACCTCCCGGTGAGTGAGGGGTTTCTCGGCTATGGGAAGGGAGCTTCTATTGGGGGTGCAGAAGGATCATCGCATGGTCGCACCCCTCCGTCTAAAACACCGAACGCCGAGCCGAGGCCCCAAGATGGATGTCTCCGGCTGCATCAGGCTGTACGATGCGGCTGGACGCGAGGGCCGCGTTCCAATGGCGGGACTCCGCTCCCTCTGCGACACCAGTCTTGAAAGCCCCGGCAGCCCCCACCACCTAAACCTTCCGACAATTATGCTCGGGTCTCCTTCGGATTCCCTACCGAACACAAGAACCACCTGTCCCTTAGATGGTGCTTTAGCCGGGCCATCTAGTAGGGCTGTCGTTATCTCGAGGCGGAAGCGTCCCCAGACCAGCCCGGGTATTGGATCTTGACGCTCTCTATTATGCGCCGTCTTAGATCCTGCGACTTAGAGCTGTAAATGCCTCCGAATCCAGAGAACTCCAGACCCAGATTCTGCCAGATGCTGGCCCTGACAGCTGTCTAGGTAAACCTTTGATGGCTGGAGTAGATACGGGTGACGAAGAAGCCAAGATCAAGGTGGTAGCAGTTGGACACGAAGTGGCTCCTGGGCTCTCCTCTCTGACACATCATACCACATGTATTAGCCTACCTACGTATCTACCCACCCAAGAAATGACAAGAAGCAAAAAACATCCAGAAAACAGAAAAAAAAATCAAGTAACTTGTACAGGAGGAACAATATGCCTCGCATTACCCGTAACCCGAGTTGGCTCCCTTGATACCGCTCCAACCCTCGGGGTATGTATATATATGCCACATAACATAATACATGTAAGGGTTGAGGGAGGGGGGGGTATGCCATCTTCTGGCACAGCATGACCAGCTCTACCGTTGATACTGGGCCGCTCAAATCCCGGGTGGGAATCCTGCCTCATCTCTGCCACCCGATCCGTCCCGATGCCACGCCTCCTTCCGGTCCTCCTTCCTTCCCTCTAGTACGGCGGGTTGGGTCCAATCGGGGGGTAATCCTCCGGGCGGCTGATGGAGCTAGGGCCGGGGCGGGAGCCGGGGCCGCCACCGTCGCCGAAGTGCTTCTTGCGCAGGGCGGCAAGGCGCTTCTTCTTGGTGATGGTGTTGATGTAGGTACCGATGACGAAGGAGACGACGTTGAAGAAGGGCAGCCAGGCCTCCTCGGGCAGGAACTTCTGGGCAAAGGCGAGGCAGACGGGGCTGGTGATCCAAGAGACGCGCATCACCTTCCAGAAGCCGGCGCGGACGGTGGCGCGCACCTGGTGGTAGGTCCTCGCCCCAGCGATCAGGGCCATGGCCACGAGGTAGACCGAGTTCTGGATGGGCGCGATGACGAGGTTGCTGACGATGATCTGCATGATCTTGGCCCGCAGCGAGGTCCGGTTCTTGAACACCTTCTGCAGCAGCCAGATGAGGAAGTGGCCCATGGGCGCAGAGATGAGCGCGCCGTACGCCGCCATCTTGGGCACCCGCGACGTGAAGTAGTTCCCGTGCTTGTTGCGGTCCTTGGCCAGCCACGAAGCGATCAGCTCCTGCGCGCCCGCGAGGGTCCCCGCCGTGAGCATCTTGGTCCGGAGTGGGTTGTCCTCGAGCTGCTTGATGTAGGCCTATATCCCATATTATAGGTCAGCCAAAAAAACAAAAAAACTCGGAATGGAGAAAGGAAGGAAGAGCGCAAGAAGAGGAAAAGGAAGAAGAAAGAAGACAGAAGAAAGAAAAGAAACGAACCGCCAGATAGCCCTTGGTCCCCGCCATCTCCTTTCCTCCCGTCAGTGCCGTGCCGATGGCCGACGACACCGGGTGCTTCCCGCTGGTCCCCGGTAGTGGGCCATCTTTATCCGAGATCTTGGACGCTATCGCCTCGGTCACCTTGGAGGCGGCGCCTTGTTGGAATGTATCCCGTTCGATCTTCAGAGACATGGTTGCAGTCGCCGGAAAAGGTGTGTCGGTCCCTTTTTCACCTCGACATCTAAGTCAATCGCCGCGTGCGTATGATCCAAGTTATCTTGTGTGTTTGGCCTTTGTTTGGGTGAGAACGGATGCAAGTTAGCCTCGACCCCTCCCGTCCGTCTGTCCGTCAATGAGGAAATTGGTCGAATTGGTCGAATAGGTATGCGGCGCGACTTGCGTTCGGCTCGCTGCTTGTCAAAAAGTCGTGGTCGACTGTGGTCTGTGTCTGTGCTTGGCCAATGGGTTTGTTTACTGCTGATGCGTCGGCTCTTGGAGCCCCCGCACCCCCGTTGCGCCTGACAACATGCACGCCCACGCATCCAGCCTTCAGCCAAACCCTCACCCAGAACCTCGGCACCAAACACTGGCCAGTATCAACAAGAATAAATGCAATCAACTTACTCTGTGGCCAGTATGCGGAATATCCAATCCGAAAAATCCGCGATCGCCTCTAGCAAATTCGAATGTGGGTGGTTGTCAAGTGTGGAAGGAGCTGGGGCCTTTGGATTCCTCTGATGAAATTTGAAATGCACGCGGCTGGCTTCTTCAATCCTCTCCTCACCAAGCATGGCAGGCAACCCTTGCCAAAGTTGCGAAATTTAGGGGGCGCGTTGTCAGCATGTGGACCACTTGGATGCGTGTAATGCATGGTTCACGACTGATCCTGGTCTAGGTCGGATCAGCTGAATACGCGTTCCCTGATTGGATGGTGCCCCTTGTCAATGAACGCTTGACAACACATCAACTGCCAAGGTCCATTCTCTTCCAGAATCATCACACTACGGATGTGTGTTCAGCTGGGTCCATGACTACAGGCTGCAGTGACATGCTTGCCATGATATATTCGAGGTTTGACGCGATACACCTTGCTTCTCTGAATCTGCTGCGTCGCCGCAAGCTTCTCAGGTACGACGACTTACGCAGTAGGGCGGCACGTCGAAGTTTGTCACTCATGGCCGACCATGTGCTCCGTGTGCGACCAGTACCTCGTTCCTCATCCTCGTCGTCATCCTCAGGCTCATCCCCCGTACACTCATCGTTGTGTTTGGAGCAAAAGTCTCCATCTCACTGAGGATATAAAAGAATCGTTCGGCTCCACCGTCGATCGTTCAGCAAGAAACCGTGCAAGTCATCAGTGTATGGCTGGTGTTATTTATTGCCCTGCTGGACAGGTTGCTGGCGCTTATAGCTTCCATTGCCGTTCCTCTCCTATTTTCTTTCGTCAAGACGTACTTCATGAGTGCTAATAGCCGTGTAGTATACACTATTCTTCCATATATGAAAGAAGTGGGAAGTCATGCCCATGTCTCTGTTGACGGTGTTGGTAGTGTTAGCGACATTGGCGGTGTTGGCGATGTGAAAACTTCCGATCTGTTAGCGAGAACGACCAGTGATAACCTTTTTCTTCCCGAGGGTCGTTTGACCTAGTCTATGGCTCGGTATCCATAAGGGCGCTTTTCCTTTCTTTGAGAATGGTAGACGGTGTCTTACAGGGAGATGCCAATAATTCAGTGGGACGCCGTCCAAGATTCCAAGATTACGACAAGATCACGGCGAGTGCCCGATGGTAGGCATGATAGGTTGCAACGGTTGTGCTGCGCGGTTGCAGATGCTGTTGGTAGGATTCCGTTCATGGGATTTGTATATCTGTCTCCTCCTTCAGGACAATGTTGCGAGACAAGAAAGTCACTTTCTCCAGTGATTCTTGTTTGGAAACTGAAAACGCCGTGACGGGGATCTGAACTGAAAGTGGTTGAAACTTTGCAGTCCACATCAACACGAGTTTTCTTCCCGCTTTAATTCAAGCCAACATGGGCGGGAACTGTTCTCTGACAGATTTTTAATGCCGAATACCTGGGTGGCTTGCGTTTCTTTCTCCAGCCAACGCACGAGGAAGAGAAACACAATATTCGACCCTGCACTTGATACTCAGCCGGCAAACCTTCCTCGACAGATAGGTTCTTCCGGCTAACAATACCCGTGGACTACCTACCTACCAGCTTGCCACGAGCTCGCCACCAGTCTGCCACCAGCCCGCTACCAGCTTGCTATCGCTATGTCTTCCCTGCTGCTGACCGAGGAGGCCGATGAAGATGCCGGACAAGGGGCCATAGCAGGACATGGCAGTGACAATGCCACAGAGGCTTCAGGTACTGCATGCGCCGGCACTGATGAGACCAGCGATGTTGCCAGTCCCGAGGTCACCACGAGGACAAAATTGACGGAATCGGCGGAGTCGGCGGAATCGACGGACTCGACGGACTCGATGAACTCGACGGATACGACGGACTCAACTTCGACTACAGGACGAACACATCCAGAGGCAGCATCATCTGAAGATACACCTCCGACTCCTCGGCTCAACTACGCAAATCTTACCCATTCTCCAGTCCCTCCACACCAGACCGGGCCCATGGTGGACCATCCAACACAAGGACCGGTCACATATCCGATGAGACCTCTGCCGACACCGCCCATGACACACCTGCCGAACTCCGGATCCCCATTCCAGATGTGCAGAAATCTAAACACTGCGCGCTCTGAGTGCCCCCACTCGACCGTGGTCAGGATGTACACTAGGAGCTATGCCTGCACATTCTGCCGCCGGTTCCCCCCGGATGGCTATCTGTTCCGCTGCACGCAGGACAGCGAGCTACTGATACGCGAGTCCATCCTCGGTGATGACCGTCATGTCTTTGACCGTTATGTCTTCGACCGGCTCGGGAGCCAGCTGACAGAGCTGGTAAAACCCGCCAGGCGGGGGCCGGAGGAGCGGGTGGTCGCGGATCTGGACAGAATCCTGGGGGAGATGTCATCGGCAGAGAAAGCATTCTACACGCCGGCGCAGCTCGACAGGCTTGTCGATCAGCGGCAAACCGCACTCAAGAGCGCCAGAGAGGACATGGTCCGCAGGGCATTCCCTCGCACGGGAAACCTCGTGCCGGGACTCGAATCGCTCCTCGCTTCGTCCATGAGTAAGAGGTCTTGGGTGCCGCGGGCGGATGACGAGTGCCAGCATAGGGTCTGCCTGAGGTGTCGGCCCTCATTCGCCGAGCGTGCCTACCTCAGCCTGGACGGCATTGCCAACGGCGACGTGCCAGCCGCTGCGGCTGTTGGCTACGGGTTTCATCTCGGGTTTGGGAGGCCTGTTTCCGACGCCGAGATAGTCAAGAACCTCGGATGCAGGGCGGTTCCCATGGTGCGTCTGAGCCGTCTGGACTGACATATTTTTATCATTTTATTATTTTTCTTCAAGTCACCGCCCTCCTTTTAATACTAATGACACCCTCTCGTATCAGCAGAAACGTCGTCCTGGCCCAACAGGCTCTGGCTCGCCAGGATCGTCTATGTATAGCTACATGGACCTGATAGACGACCATCTCGAGGAATGTGTTAGCGGTCAGCAGGATGTGCAATATCCCCATCAGCCTCAGTCTTTCCTGCCACCACCTCCTGGACTCTATGGACAGCATGTATCACCATTGTCGTCTGTGCCTGCTGAGGACATCCTTTCTCCGGATTCCGCTTCCGCTTCCGCTTCCGCTTCCACCTCCGCCTCCACTCCTCCCCACTCCGGAGGGCTCGCCCCTCTAACAGTTCGTCCAGCGTGGACTCCTCCCTCTACTCCTGCGCCCAGTCTTGGTGATAGCAAGGCTATGTCCATTCAGTCTTCGGTTCTGAAACACAACGGACGAAGGTCGGCTCTGAGTTGTGGCTGTTGCCATATTCCAAACCTTTTCTGGATTCTGGCCATGCTAACCCATGCCCCTCCTTTCCCTAACTGTGGATCCCGCACATATCTAGCCCCCTCTCCCTCAAGTGTAATCAATACGTGCGGAAGCGAGTATTTGAGACAGTCCCGAATGGAGTCCATATCAGCTCGGCGGATGATCTCGAGCTCAAGATCCCAAATGGCATGCCGATGCGGCTGTTCTCCGACCACAGGCTGCCATATCTGCCGGAGGAAGGATGTGACGTCGGACTCGGCCTGCAGTTCAACGAGGGGGTCTACGAGCAGGCTTGCTCCAAACCCTTACCTTGCCCAGTCAGTGAAGAGGTTTTGGGCGTCGAGCATTCGAAAGAGGCGTCGGTGAAGATGGCCATGGAGGAGAGGGAGGAGGTGGGAGGCGTGTTTGGCAAGGAGCCGCTGCTCGTTCCGGATGGTGTCGCAGTCACAGAGGGGAGGGTTCAGGAGGGTGTCGCCGATGTCGTCACTGGAAGCCTCAATGCCTAATCATGTGTCGTCAAGAAGTTGCCCGACCCCGTCTGGGACCTGGGTGCTGGATTGGACCACTTGGTGGTGCAAGCTGATTCCCAGTCGCCACTGGCCTTATTTGTCACGCTATTTTGATACAGCAAGGGCTCCGTCAGCAACCTGTATTCTATCTGGGTAGAGTTCTTGATTCTACCGTCTAGACTATCAAGTTAGGAAAGTAAGGATTTGGTAGCAATGCCCACTTAAAGGCATCGTTGGAGAGTTGGAGAGGGATTCTCGGCCTTTGGTTTCTTTGTTGTTAGCAACACTGACCTCACTTTGAACAGCTGCTGTGTTGGTAGTGGATTTATGGGATATTTTATCTGTGTAAGATACCCTCAAAAAAGGTATTCTGAAGCTCCTTCTAAGACGAGAGAGAGAGGGAGGAAGCGCTCATGACCCCCGTAGCCTCGACATTGTAACCTCGGAGGCGTAAACGCCAACCTAGGCGGTTTCCTTTCCACCTTGCCAAAACGCCACTCTTGCCAACAGCCAAGCCAAAAGTTCAAGGATAACCCGCAAAAGGCTTGAACAAAGAGACTCGATACACTGCTCTCAGTCCGCAAAGGGATCTGAAAAAAGGCCGATGAAGTCAGGGAGGAAGTGATGCGGATCACAGCCCTAGTCAATCTGCATACTTGTCCAGTTCGGGTCATCGCGAGGCCGCCACGGCTTGATGCCCAAGGGGTTCTTCCGAGTCTGCCTTGAACGCTCCAAGATCTTGGTGGTTGTCTCGTCTGTCATAGCACTCTTGAACTCCTTTACGTCGTTGAGGCCTCTTTGGACGGCGCGGAGGTAGGCTGCGTAAGGGGCCTCAGCTAGGAGGAGCAGCAACTGCTCAGTTAGACGGACAGCTCGCATGCATGGGAGATGAAAGGCTGGGATGAGGGTGCTCACAGTTGGGTTCTGGCGCTTCCATGCCCGGCTCAAACATCCGTGGGATCGTAGACCTCAGTTTGCGGAGCTTTGCAAGCCAGAGCATCGTTAGAACAACCTTTGGTTCTCACACGATCACAAGAGGCGTCCTGGAATCACCCGCAAGACAAACCTACCTTGATATGAAGTTCGTGCAAATGCTTGAGGCTTGCCTCGATTCGCTCCTCGTCCCACTTTTCGTCAGTCTGCGGCGTCGAAGGGGGGGCTTGCTCAGGCCTTGGAGGTGCCTGGCGGTTGGAAGCCATTGTTTTGTTTCGCGTTGCGACGAAGGAACACAGATGGAAACAGAGAGACAAAAGGATCAGAGAAAGAAGAAGAGAGACTCTTGCGACAAGGCGGACACGTCGGTTCGTTCTAGTGAAAGAACCTTTAAGACCAGCTGAGTGCCCCGATCCTCGAAAACCTTAGTGTTTCCGTGAAGACAATAAGCATTAAACTTTGGTGGCACCTTGACAAGTATACCTGCAACCACCCGAAGGCCTCAGGCTCTGATTTGCGTTGCGTAAGGACAGATAAAACCGGGGAGAAGAGGCGAGGTGCTTCGATCGTGATGATCGTGAGTCTTAAGAAGGTCGGCTTGAATGAGAGCCTTGGATGGGGCAATTCGCTCTTTCATATTCCGTATAAAGTTAGCCTCCATTCTGCCTGCATCATCAGGGGATCTCGATTGCCCGCATGCGCCGGATGTGCCTGAAAGTTAGGTTTCACCTTCCAGGTCAACGGTACATACGACGTAAAGTCAAGCGCCAAAAGTTGTTCAAGGATCACCATGTCAGCGCATATAATTGGCATGACTGGCCTCATAGGTCAGGAAATTTCTGCTTAGCCAGATAGAAGTCACATATCCGTACTACTACTACGACGCGTCGGAGGAACAGTAGGCTTCAGATTGAGTATTCGTGCCTTGGGGTTAAGGTACGTTGTATGCCGCGCCGTGCCTCCAGTGGTGGTTACGCGGGGCGCTACTTGCTGGACGACGCCACAAACGACCACACACGCAGTTCCTATCCGTGAAGGGATTGTGGGCCAAGACAAGACACTCGTGCCGGGTCAGGCTCCTTGACATCTGACATTGACATGCTTGCATACGCTGCTCCTGCCGCTTCGTTGCTCACTGCTGCTAAAATCCTTGAAGAATCCTTGTCCACCCCCGCCACCAACAGACGGACCAACCATGCCATGTGTCTCAAGCAGGAAGCTCTGGAAGATTAAAGATTAAATAAAATCCAGAGAAAAGTGTCAGACACCACCACAAACAACAAAACACACCCGTCACCTCACCCGCTCACTGCTTTACTGCCTCAAGCTTCCTCATCGAATGTGTGAGAAAAAAGGTACGGCCGCAATCGATGTTTGCCCAAGCAGACAGGAAGAACAACCCTCGCGCCTCCAGAATTGCCATTATTTCATCATCCTATCATTCAACGCAGTTGTGATTGATTTCGCCCAATTTCAGTGTTTGTTTGCCTGCCACCTTACTCCCACTCTCACTCCCACTCCCACTTTCACTCCTACTTCCTGCCTTTCCTGCTTCCTGTGACTCTTGCACGGCCAAACAGTCCATCAAGTCACCAAATCTACCAGCCCACGATCAATCACATCAGCAATCATTCACTAACCAGCCTCGACTGCCTTTCGTGCACGTGCCCTGGCCGAACAGACTTGACATACCCAGCCGTACATACCTACTTGGCAAGGTAGGTATATACATACCTACCTACCTACCTACGGCATACCTACTTCGACCACAACATAACCTTCTACAAAACCCACCTTTTTACCACGTCGGCCTTCCTTCTACTCGTAAGACGAAGCGACGATCTTGCCAATCTATCACCAGAGCTTCCAGGCATATCTCCGGTAGTGACTCCCCGTCGGCCCAAGGAGGCATCTACGTACCATTGGGTACTTTTTCGTTCGTTCGAAACCCCCTCATTTCTCCCAGCAGCGGCAACTTGCAAAAGTTGCTGCCGCTGCGATCAAGGACGGCACCACGGATCGTGTAATATCCTACTTTCCTTCGGCGGCGCCGCCCTTGTCACCGGCTCCATCGACGGGTCACATCCCAACCCCGCCACAGCTGGCTACACAACCGACCCTGAACGACCCGAGCCTTGCTGCTGCCTCGCAGGTGGTAGCAGCTCTGGGCTCCTCTGCCGCCCAGCCGCAGCAGCAGTCGCAGCCGCAGCAACAGCAGCAGCAGCAGCAACAGCAACAGCAACAGCAACAGCAACAACAGCAGCAGCAGCAGCAACCGGTGACTCCCTGGAATCCGTCCGTGAAGACGCGAGTCCAAACTCAGACCCCTACCACGGCACGATCGATGCCTCAGTCGCCGACCCCAAACCTCCAGGCGCCGCCGGAGGGGATCTACCGGTCCTTTGACGATCTGCTCACCTCAGTCCAGCAGTTTGCCAAGGAGCAGGGCTATGGCGTGGTCAAGCTGCGCGCCTCCAACTACCGCGAGGGCAAGCCGACGCGCTACGACCTGGTGTGCGACCGCGGTGGTGTCAAGTACTCGAGCACGGCCAAGAAGCGGAACCCGTCGACGCGCAAGGTCGACTGCCCGTGGAGGGCTAAGGCGGTTTGCGAGGTTCAACTTAGTAACCAGTGGCGATTTGCTGTCCAAGAGGCCAGGCACAATCACGAACCACGCATGCCGGCAGTGCCGCCTGGGCAGGAGAACACGCCGCTGGGGCAGACGATGCGGACTCTTATGAACAAGATCGACAGACTCAGCCACGACATCCAGACGGGGTTTAGGAACCTCGAGGGTCGGATGGAGAATTTCGAGAAGCGACTCGAAATCATGGAGCGCGACCAGGCCGGGCGGTCCATGATGAACGCCATGGGCAACCCCCCGATCGACACCCGGCTGAACAATATCGACGCTAGAGTCGCCACCATGGAGCGGGCCAATATGATGGACCGCACCAACGGTATGGATCACATGACCGGGATGGACGACGTCGAGTCTAGATTACTCGCATCGCAGGTCATGTAGGACAGCGGCGGTGATGAGAGTTGGATTCAGAGTCGACATCAACAGGCGGAGCATATGGGGCGAGGCGAGGTCCTGCCACTAGAACAGCAAAAGTTTCAGTAGGGCGATTCCTTTATATTATACTGGGAAAATCATTTCGTTCTGACGTGTATTGGTATCACTGGATGGGGAACACACGAAACCTATCTCCCGATCCCGCATCATGTTTGATCCCCTTTTCTTTCGGAACGGGTTGGCACTGCGGCGTTTGTCGGAACGAAACCTCCTTGATGTGTGCTTTTCTTTTGCCATTTTCTTCACTTTTTACTTCCTCCTCGTCTTCACCTGCTAATTGTTCATGTCTCTTTTGGCCGGGAAGGACTCTCCGGACTTTCGGTCTCCTCTTGCGTGGCTCACGCCTTTTCTTTGACCTTTCTTTGTCTTACTTAGGTTCGATGGGTTTATCCGCTCTTTGAAGTCACGACTTTGTTTTTCATTTTGAAGCGGGAAACGAATGGAATGTGGGTGTGAAGCAACGAAAAAGGGCTTCCTAACCCTCGTATGAAGAAAAAGAAATCGATGGAAGCTTTGGGAGGCATAATGGTCTATCTCTAATATCGGTAGGAGGGCATGGTTTGCACAGGGCGACTTGGCCGGAGACGGCCGGACGTGAGCCCGCGTCCCAGATGTATATGTTGGGTGTTCCCGCACCACGAACTACGATCTGCTCCGGGTTCCATCTTCTGACCATCTGTCACTCGTGTGATGCATATATGCTATTGTCCTAGAGACGGAGAAAACGAGAGACCAGGGGGTTTCCCCTAGTATAAGGCGGGTTGGAAGGCTGCTCCATCGTTGCCGGGCAAGCCGCACACGTCAGACATGGTGTTGTCTGTTGACAGCTGCTGGCGGACCGATGCGAGGCCTTATTGCCCATAGGTGCTATTTTGTCAATTGCCAAGCCTGACCTGCCTTGGCTTCCCCATAAGACCCCACATGTTTAGGCCCTATCGAACACACGAGCCTCCAGCACCAAAAGTTTTCAATTGTGTGTGCAAAATTCCTACGGGGCCCATCCACAGCAGCTGGCCCGTAAAACCGTAAAACCGTAACCCGTCTTCAAACTCAAGAACTCCGACAACATCGCGATCTTGAGAACCATCAGCAGCCATGGCCCCTTCGCGAGTTACCTACCGTCGCCGGAACCCGTGAGTGCATCATTCATTTTCCCCGCCCAATTTTCCTGCAGCCCTGGTTGGACGCTTCTCCAACCACGAGTCCCGAATGAGAATGCTCCAGGCGGCGAAGGGCGAAAGATGAAGGCTGGAGGGCGGATGGCAGAGGAAAATGGGCGTGGGCGGCGGGCGATGAGGCCAGAAGTTCACAGACCGAGGCAAGGATGGCATGGCTGATGGGAAACTGAACAGGTACAACACGACGTCCAACCGGACACGTCTTATCAAGACCCCCGGCGGCGAGCTCCGGATCCTCCACATCAAGAAGCGAGGTACTGCCCCGAAGTGCGGCGACTGCGGCGTGAAGCTGCCTGGCGTAAGTCTCTGACAGTTTCTCGTGACATACGGTATTGCGCCGCTCGGTGACCCGGCGCAGGACAGGGAAAAAGGGAAGGCATGGCAGGGACGAACAGGGGCCCGGCCTTCGAAGGTGGCATTTGAGGAAGATACAATGCCCGGATTGATGCGACAACGGACCTGGCTGGGCAATCGCCTCTTCCTCCAGATTCTGAGAAGGCCATGCGGAGCATGCTGTGCTTGCCTGGGGGTTTCATTGGGGCTGTAATGCCACATACGCTCGGAACACTCAATATGGGATCGACGACAGATGCTGACCACAGGGCTCCCACTTATAGATTCCCGCTCTTCGGCCGCGCGAGTATGCCCAGATCTCCAAGCCCAAGAAGACGGTCCAGCGCGCGTACGGTGGCTCAAGATGTGGCAACTGCGTGCGGGACCGCATCGTGCGGGCGTTTCTGATTGAAGAGCAGAAGATCGTCAAGAAGGTGCTGAAGGAGCAGAGCCAGGGTGACAAGAAGAAATAAACGACCAGCGTCTCTGTTTCTTGCTTCTTATTTTCTTCATCTTTCACCTCGACACGGGGGAGGGCAGCCTTGGTGGGGAGACCTCATCAAGACGGACGGAATCGGACTTCGGACTTCGGACTGCGGACTGGCACATTGCTTTGGTGTTCAACTTAGGGAACAAAAGGAGTCTGCTGCATGATATAAAAAACAAGAACAACTACTCAGCCAAACAAAACCCAGCCAACTTCCTCCCCGAAGATGCTTCTCAGGGGCGTACTTTTATTAGGTATGGCTTCTGTTTCTGGAGCTGTTCTTTCGTCACAGGCTTGATGGCCCATGGAATTTAACGGACGTTAAGTCAAACATCATTGAAGCTTTCTCTCTCTTTTGCATCATATCGTGAACATGTGAGAGTCTGAAGTGTAGAGGCTTTGCGTTGCTGCCGGGGAGGTAGGTAGGTTACCACCCTACCTAGCCTACCTTCCAACCTACAAACCGAGGCTACCTAGAGGTACCGCTAGCCTACTACGTACTACATCCAACACAAAAACCGCCGAGGACAAACAACTCGTACTAAACCTCCAGTGAGCGAACCAAAGTCTTGAAATCCATGGATAGATGTTCATGAATAGCCGCTATTCAATTTCAATTCAAGGGCATCACGTTCTTCATACATATCTACCAGGTACTCATGAAAGTCACGTTCTCGCAGGACTTTTTCTTGTCATTGGGAGGCTCCATAGGGGGTTTAGTGGATATTGGTGGGGCCGGAGCTTGAGTGTTCTCGGCGAGCAGTCAAAGAGCGACGTCAGAAATTGTGATCGCAAGGTTACCTCCTACCTCCAACTTCTCACCCAATCCTCAACCACGCAGCCTTCGCTAGCTAGGTGGAACCACTACTAGTAGCGGCCCAGAGAATCGATCAGGGCGAGGGAAGACGCCGATTGAGCTGTGTAGTGTCCTTCTTGACCTCGAAGTGACAGCAGCATCGTCAGCCATGTCTCTCCGCACGGCCACCATAATGCGGCCAAACGAGCCGTTGTGCCGCGCGCTGTGGACAAGCCCGGGTCCAGTAGCGGCGACGATGGCAGCAGCAGCCCGAGCTAGAAGCAGCTCAATCACCCAGCGAGCCCACTGGCCGCCGCCACCGTCGGCTGCTGCGCCCAAAATACGCCGTAGACACCTCCATACAGACACCCCGACACCAGCCTGGCTCTCCACCTCGGCGCGGTCCCCCTCCCCCGCACGGGGCGGCAACCGAGACCCAAGCGGGGGTGACGAAGCGGGCCCGGGCCGCTCGCCGACAGACTTGGGGGCGCTCGACGTGCTGGCGGGCGCGCCCGCGCCGGCGACGGCGGTGGACGCCTGCCTCCCGGATGGCTTCCGGCTCAACAGCGGGATCGCGGTGCGCGGCGGGAGCGGGATGCTGCTTGTGAACGGAGAGGCCTTCTCGTGGCGGCCCTGGGAAGGCGGTGCTGCGTCTGCATCTTCGTCGTCGTCGTCACCGTCACCGTCGCCACCAAGGAGGCTGGTGAACGCCAAGGGCCAATGGGAGGTCGACCCGTCCGCCTTCGGGATGCTGTCCCTGCTCTGGCCGCGGCCCGACCTCCTGGTCCTGGGACTGGGACCGGAGATGAGGCCGCTCAGCCCTGCGACGAGGCGGTGCATCAGCGGGCTGGGGGTGCGGGTGGAGGTTCTTGACACGAGGAATGCCGCCGCGCAGTTCAACCTACTTGCCACCGAGAGGGGTGTCGGGGATGTTGCTGCTGCGCTAATACCTTTCGGCTGGAGAGAGGGGAGGGGAGCGGTCTAGTGTGATGCTGCTGAGGTCTCATTAAATGCTGATGAGGGGTGTCTTTTTCAGGCTGGAGGCTACGTAATTGATCACTCAAGGTTGGCCACTACACAATCACCATAATCCACCCATGGTGGATGATAAACATGAAACCAGGTGGGTAGGCCGGTTTATACCAATGTGCCAATAACGAATACAGAAAAATACAGAATCCATGTCCCAATACTTCCCTCATACCCAATCCAGTCAAACTCCGAACCTCATAATAACGAAAGGGGGAAAAGGAGGAAGAGAAGGTAAATCGATTAGAGCAGACACGAAGCAGTCTCAGTATCAGCGTGATCAAATTAAAATAAAAATAAAACGCCATGAGACAACTTCCAAGAAATCCAAGCTAAGGGAGCCTTGCGCCCGACCCGTCCGAGGCCTTCTGGCCACGGTTCAACATGGAGTAGCGTATGAAAAGCTTGTCCAGGAAGTGCTGGTGACGGATCCCCTGCGGCCGCTTCTGGGCGAACTCGTCGATGGCCTGCTGGACCTCGAGCCCACATCGCTCTATCAGGTAGCAGACGATAAAGTAGCCGGTGCGGTTGAACCCGTAGTGGCAGTGGACGCCAATCATGTATCCTGGCCCCTCCTCCTTGCCATCATCTTCACCCTCTTTTCCCCGGTCTTGTCCATCACCGCCTCTCTCCCCGCGCACTCGCTCCCTCTGCTCCGCCCGGACCTTGTCCACCAGCGCGATGAAGGCGTCGACGTCGTCGTCCGTGGGCGGTATCTTGGACACGGTGGGGAACTTGTGGTAGCGCACGCCGGCCGTCTCCAGGCCCCTCGAGTCGTAGACGGGCGTGTCGTGCGATATGTCGATGATGTCCCTCACCTCGGCGCCCCAGCTGTCGACGAAGGCGCGCGGGCAGTGCGTGTCGTCGACCTCGCGGAGCGTCTTCATGGCGCGGAACACGCCCGCGATCCGGTCCGACACGGGCGCCACCTTCTCCCACTTGGCCAGGTTCTTGACGTCCCACTTGCCCTCGCGCGAGAGGTACTGCAGCTGCCAGCCCAGCGAGAGCCGGCCGCTGACGTTAGTACTGAGGAAGTCCGACACGAGGGCCGCCAGCACTCGCTCCGTGGACGGCGTGTACAGGAGCGCGTGCGTCGCCGGCGGCGGGAGCACCACCGACTCCACCATCCTCCTGGGCGGCGTGCGCAGGGGCGGCATCGCCGGCGGCTCTTCCCGCGGCGTCGAGGGGTCGTCGTGCGCGTCCTCGGTGCTCGCCGACACCGACTGTCTGCTCCGCTGGAAGTCCTCGTCTGTGAGCTCGCCGATCTGGGAGCGGCCGTCGTCCAGACTACTGGCACCCTCACGGCTTCCTTCACTCAGGTTCGAAGTGTCTACAGGGGCTGCCGAGTCTACAACGGCCTGGCGTCCCTGGCTGTGGCTGTCCGGCGGGGTCGAGGACGAGTCCGTCACAGCCCGTGATCCAGACCTATTATTGGATGGGGCCATCGCGCCCGAGAGCCACCGCTGAATCTTGTCAGCCTCCGTCGGCGGCGTCACGTGGTCGTCCGCCCCCGATATCAAGTACACTGGCATCTCAAGCCCCACCCAGACGTCCCTGCCGGGGATGCCGCCGTTCGCCTTACCCTCCTTGTACACGGGCAAGGCACCCCAGGCCATGCGTCTCCAGACGGGGGTCCTGCTCTGGTTGTTGAAGCGATCCTGCAGCTTTTTGGCCTCGTCATCGGCGTCCGCCCCGACGAACCGACGCACGCTGGCACTCTCGGTGCCGCCCCTGCGGTCCCACGCCCGCCAGAGGTTGAAGATGGGCGTCGGGATCCAGAGCAGCTTCCGGAACAGGCCAACCTGCTGCTCCGATGGCGGGCCCGAGGGCGGGCAGATGGCCACCAGCCCGAGCACGTGCCCCGACAGCTCCGTCGGACAGGGCGAGGTCTTGCTGGCCAGCAGGGCCGAGAGCGCCGCGCCCATGCTGTGGCCGATCAGGACGACCCCCTGGTTGGCATCATTCTCACGGTAGCTGTCGATCACCGTCTCGAGCAGCTCGAGCAGGGCGTCGGTGGCGTAGGCGGCCCAGCTCGTGGGGGCGAACTCCGAGAGGCCGCAGCCTGGGAGGTCGATGGCCAGGCACGAAGATACATGTATCAGCGTGGTGAGCAGGGGCTGGAACTGGGCGGCCGAACCGCCCAGGCCGTGGATGAACACGAGCAGGGGGATGGGCGCCGGCGAGGTTGGCAGCTCATCCGCCTTGGGGTGGCGTCGGTAAAAGGTCCTGATGCCTGGGTATGTGTACCGACTGGTCGAGTACGACTTCACCTCTGTGTGTTTCTGCAGGAGAGGCGGATCCACAGAGTTGGGGTCTATGCAGGCCAGTCAGCTTAGAGAGCATGCAAGACAAAACGATGGGATATGATATCACGTGAGACAGAAGCTCGCTCACCATCGAAGCCATGGTGCTTCTTGCCCAGGGCGTGGTCGGTTGTGTGACCGTTTGCAAGGTCGGGCTGGTTGGGTCCTACAGGGGTCGATGGTGGACCGGCCATTCGCCGTTGATGCCGTCGATGCAGCGGGACGAGAGCAGCTATGCTTGCTGCAATGATCAATACGGCTAGGAGGGCGTGACTTTGTGCTGCAGCCGCGGCGCCGCTGCCAAGCAGCTGCGAGACGCGTTCCCAAACAGCAGATAGAGGCGGAACTGTCATGGGATGGCGGATGTTGGCAACATAGCAAGCAAGAGGAGATGACCGATGACACGGCGTGAGAGACCACGTCGAGAACAGGTATCTACCTACCTAGAGGTAGGTAAGGTAGTGCCCTGTTTGTTCCGTCCCACTGACACCCTCAGATACTCAATAGCCACACGTCATGACAATGATCAAGCGCAGTCGGGAGCCAGCCTTGGCACAAGAAAATGAGCCAATGCAAAATAGATCTCACTTACAAAATAAGTCGGGTCAATGAATCAACAAATATCAACTTAGATGGTCGCTCCGGACAGCTCGAGTCGGACAATGGAAGACGATTGATCGGTGATATGAGTCAAAAGCGAAAAGGGTACGGATGGGGTACAGGGCCTGAATGCCTGATAACCCTGCCTGACAAGACCCCAGCGCCGACAAGAAGTGGCAATCCTGGCACCGTTTAGCGTAGCGAAGATGGCCTAGCTGTTTTATTCGCAATAACTTTGATGGAAATCACCAAACGACCAAACTCGAATGCTAGTCAAGTAAGTCCGGATAGACAGAGATACGCATGGCTGATGATTGATTGATGAGGAAATAATGTGTATGTGTTCAGAGCTGGAGAGAATGGAAGGGCCGGGGTTGGCAAGCATAGGTACGGTAGGTTGTTCATTCTGTTCCGACCATTGCAGTTCACCGCACTGACTTCCATGTCGGTGTCGGGCACAATCACAACCACAGCAGGTTCACCAGGTGCAAATTCACCGCGGCAGGCAGCATCGACGAATCGCCAGAGGCTTTGCCCGAACGTGCGACCATGATTGGGAATTTGCCTGTGCTGGCATCCTAGCCCAGTTTAATCCAACCAGCTGGCAAATACGACGTGAATCTGACGAGCGCGGGGCGAACAAAACACCTACATAGTATACGACAAGATTCAATTTCAACTCATGAGGTGGGCAGACAAAGGTAGATTTTGTGAAACCTCCCTGCTGGAAGAAGTTCGAGAGCCGAAATGTCCTTAGTTGTATTATTCAAGCCGGGTGAGGTGATCTCCGCTATCAAAAAAATAAAATAAAATCCCAAAAAAAAGCACAAGGACGTTGGGCCAACCGACCATTGCTAGTTCGCCGAATGTGGCTGGACCGCGGCCAAGGAGCCACCAAAGGGCCCTAAATAGGTACTTGATGCACCCAACTACGACCCCCCGCCAGGACCCCTCACGGGGTTCCTTTCCGCCTGACCTGTCCTGACATCATAGGATCTATCAGTGCGATTAATTCCGGTCCTACTGTGCACCTCGACATGGGGGCTTGGAGACGTTTCTTATCTCCCAGTATCGAAACTCAGTCCCATATGTAATACGCACTTTGGATGTGATGTAGTTGAGTCTTTGACTTCAACTTACTTTGCAAGAAGCTTGACCGAACGGCCCGAACCCCGGACGCTGTTGCGCTGCCTCCAATGGTATGATATTAGGAGAGAACAGTCCAGATGTGGCCGTCTACATGTCGGATTGGTCTTGATGGCTGACACGGACCTTCCACGATGCACCCCAACAGACAAACGCACGAACGCCGCTCCTGGCAGACCCCCGTCGGTCCGGGGAGTCGGATCGCTCTGACCGCCTAGCTGAGGAAGAAGATGGAGCCTTGGGGAATCGCTCTTCACCATCGCCATCCTCCAGACATGGCAGCTTCTGGTCCACCAGCCTGCGGGAGATATTCCTGTTCATCTGGGCCCTGCTCGCAACGGCGGCCGTCATTGTGCTTACCGCCTGGATGCAGCACCGGCAGCAGACTTCGCACCCATCCAGCGACGACCCGCCAGCCCGCGAGGCCAAGAAGAACCTAATATTTATGGTGTCGGACGGCATGGGTCCGGCTTCGCTGTCCCTGACGCGTAGCTTCAGGCAGCACGTGGAAGGTCTCCCAATAGACGAAACCCTCACGCTGGACAGGCACTTTTGGGGCACCAGCCGGACGCGCTCGACAAACAGCCTAGTGACGGACTCGGCCGCGGGCGCGACGGCCTTCTCGTGTGGTCAGAAGAGCTACAACGGCGCCATCTCTGTGCTGCCGAGCAACAAGCCCTGCGGCACGGTGCTCGAGGCAGCCAAGCGTGCGGGCTATGCCACGGGGCTTGTGGTCACGACGGACGTGACGGACGCGACGCCCGCATGCTTCGCCTCGCACGTGGACTACCGCTGGCGCAACGACCAGATCGCGCTCCAGGAGGTGGGCGAGGGCGTGCTGGGCCGGGTCGTGGACCTTATGTTCGGCGGGGGCCGGTGCCACTTCCTGCCCAACGGGACCGAGGGCAGCTGCCGGGCCGACGGGGAGGACGTCGCTCGGATCGCCAGGGAGAGGCACGGCTGGAGCTACTTTGACAGCCGCGAGGGCTTCGACTCCCTTAAGGGCGGCGAGGATGTGCCGCTCCCCGCCCTGGGCCTCTTCGCCCCGGCGGACATACCCTTTGAGATTGACCGGCGCAACGCGGCGGACGTCTACCCGAGCCTCAGCGAGATGGCGACCACGGCGCTGCGCGCGCTCGAGAAGGCCACCGAGGGCAGCGACAAGGGTTTCTTCCTCATGATCGAGGGCAGCCGGATCGACCACGCTGGCCACATCAACGACCCGGCCGCCCAGGTGCACGAGGTGCTCGAGTACGACCGCGCCTTCAAAGCCGTGCTGAACTTTATCGACCAGAGCCCGGACGAAGGCGTACTCGTGGCCACGAGCGACCACGAGACGGGGGGTCTGTCGACGGCGCTGCAGGAGCTCGGCCACCTCCCCGTCTACAACTGGTACCCGGAGGCGCTCAGGCGGGCCAGCGCCTCGGCCGAGCACCTCAACAACCGCCTGCGGGAGCACCTCGAGTCCTTATCGTCATCGTCCTCCTCCTCCTCCTCGGCTGTGGCGGCCGACGAGCTCAAGCAGTGGATCAACGAGACACTCGTCTACCGGGGGCTGGGCATAGCCAACGCCAGGGAGGCCGAGCTCGACCAGCTCATCTCGCCGCCGGCGGACGCGCTGGTCGTCTTTGCCGACATGATCAGCCTGCGGGCGCACGTCGGCTGGTCCACCCACGGCCACACGGCCGTAGACGTGAACGTCTACAGCTCGGGAGGGCCGGGGACGGACGAGATCAGGGGCAACGTGGAGAACACGGATGTGGGCAAGTTCCTGGCCAAGTACCTCAGTCTAGACCTTGAGCCCATCACGAAGGAGCTGAGGGAGAAGATGGACATGGGTGCTATCGCTAATGCTTCTCTTGGGTCTCCTATGAGGGCCTACGACGATGAGGGTGCCGATGTTAAGATGGAAGGGCTGCCTTTGAATTGGGTTTCGGGCCATCACACATATTGAGTAACAGGAGAGGGACGCCTGGGGTGTTTGATCCGTTTTGACAGCGTACATGACTTGCGTTTATTGGCTTCGGTGCATCAACAACTTCAGATTGGATATCAGTCACGTTGCATTGTTAAGAGACATATCAGGGGCGCGATTTTCCATTTGAAGCAAATTAGAAGATACAGGTCGCTTGTAAACCTATTCCTTTGGAGAGTTCTATCTAGCAATGCATGTCATCACTGGCAGGGGCCTCATTACGGAGTACGCATCGTTACGAAAGTCACAGCCAGGGATGAAACCATGATCACTCTCTGAGGACTGCTGGGAGGGAAAGGGAGGTTGTTTCGTTCTGCGTGTGTACCAAAGCCGTTCTACTCCATTGGGTCATTGATGTCGCCTTCCCGATATTACTTCGTCACCCGGAATGCCACCCACAAGTCCACGTTTGTCTGTTTGATCGATGCTGTTCGGCCACGGGACAAATCCCTGTCTTCCATTTGTGACACCAAGCACAAGGAAACGGAATGCAACACTGCAAACAGTCTCTGTTCCTCCCTCTCCCTCCCCCTTGGTGTGCTGTTAGAAACTTGGGGATCACACTGCACACGCCCTAGACTAACTAGGTCGGCTCGGGCGTTGCACTCCTGTTGTGAGATTGGTTCAAACACCATCAAGTCATCAAACCCCTGCACCATCCATACATCCATCGGAGTCAGGGGTCGGCAGCAAGAAGCCAGAGAGATGGAAGAGCAAGCAAGTTTGTGAAAAAATGGCCGTCGGGCGGGTTGGACTGAGAATCAGCGTAGAGTGACAACCTCTGAGGGCATTAGACGTGATCCTCGCAGCTCAGATCTTATCCTTTTACTCCACATCACTCGTGCTTGTGATTTGGTTTCGCCAAGAGGTTCCCTTTCCCGAGTGGCACGTGTTACTACTCAGCGAGAGTGTGATGTCCATCCACACATGATATGGTGGGCAGGAGTGAGCGAGTGGCCGAAATTGACCACCACGAAATCATCTATTAGCACATCCTTTATTCCATCTAGCTCGTCTGCTCGTTTCAGCCGGGATGGGCCACATACAGCCAGGTAGTTGGGCTGAACCGCCGCGATCTCTTTTCCCTCTGTACCTGGGTATCTCGAGGAGAAAAAGCCTACTGCTACAAGGACTCATTCTCTCTCATCATGGCATAAGAACGAAACATCGGCCCTTGGTGAGTGTTATCAATCAGGTTCCAGACTTTCTTATCAGGCTCCAGACCCGCGGTAAAAGACTCATGCCTCCGAAGCACATCCCGGACCTTTTGTCACATCCAGGCGCTATCCTGAGCAGCAAGTAGAGCAGAACACTAACCAAACAAGTACACATGGCGCGGAAACGAGAACATTGAAGTCTAACCATACACTAAAAACAGACGAACAGGATATCAACCCAGACAGAGGCAGGGCGCGCCGTCCAACCGTCCCTTAATCCGGGGTGAGAAGTGCGAAAAAAAGAGATTCAAGATGTGCTTCTACCTCCTCCTCGTCCCGAGATGCGGACACATCAGGCCCGGCTCCAACTGTGGCAAAACCGACGGATCCGGTGGGGGCGGCAGCCTGATAGCCTTCACCAACTGCCACGCCGTGCTCGAGCAGCTCCTCCGCATACACACCGAGTCCGAGGCGTGGACGGGAGACGGGTTGGAGACCGTCCCTTTCGAGCTGCCGGAGTCGTGCGACCCGAACCTAGAGAACGTGTTCCGCGTGCCTGTCGGGGGCTTTTGCTGTTGGGATTGCTGGCACAGTCACAGTCTCATAGCACAGGGGGAGACGAGGCAGCAGGTCGCCCGCAAGTTGTTTCTAGAGCACTAGGGTCCTTGAGGAGAAGGATGGAGCATAGTGGACTGGAGGCCAGACGGGGAGATAGCATGAGTAGTGGAAGAATCGTGTGGGCAATCTATTCCCTTGGAGACTGGGATGAAAGCGGAATGATGGGGAGTGAACGTGAGAAGGAGGGAGGCGCTATGATATATTATGAGATATATCTAGACCAAACCATCATTTGGGAGGGAAATCTAGTCCGAGAAGTCGCTCTCGTGTTCCTCGTTAGGGTCCTATTAAATAGCGTTAGCGGGGTTCAGATCCAAGGTACCCTACGACATGGGGGGAGGGAAAGGACAAACATTGATATAGACGATCGTGACTTCACCATCCAGCCTCTCCCTGATCAGCCGCACAAGCGCCGCCTCGTCCTCCAACCTACAGAGCCTGACCTGGCCCATGATCTGAAGGCTCAACCCCCAGTGGCGCTCGCGCTCACGCTTCTTGGCGGTCGTCCGGCCGCCGCCCGCCGCAGCCTGTTCGGTCTCGTCGGCCATCCTGACGATGAACTCCTCGATGCCGGCGGCCGTGAAGCGCGAGGTCGCCTGGACGGCCACCGTCTTGAGGCGGGGCATCCGCAGCAGGGGCTCCCAGACGTCGTCCTCCAGCAGCTCCCCGTCGAAGGCGATCTTCTCCAGCTTGGGGAGGGCGTCGGCCAGCTCCCAGAGGTCCCCGGCCGTCACGGGCGCGGCGTTGACGCCGAGGTCGACGGCGTCCGGCCACGAGCGTATGGCCCGCAGGAGGAGCTCGCGGGCGCCCGACTCCTCGGTCCAGAGCAGGTCGTCGTCCTCGAGGATGAGGTCGAACTTCTGCATGGTCTTCTGGTGGGCCAACGCGGCGTAGAAGTCCTCATCCGCCACGGTCATGGTCAACTGCAGGCTCGTGAGCGCCACCTTCTCCGACCCCAGCACCTTGGTCAGCAGGGAGGGCGCGTCCTGCAGCATGCCCATTCGCAGGTCCCTCAGGGACGAGCACCGCCGCAGCCACGAGACGACGCCCTGGAAGGAGTCCGGGTAGGCGACCTCCCAGCCGAACTGATCCTGTCTGGTGCTGTCCAGGCGGAGCTCCTCCAGGGCCGTGCACTTCGCCAGCATGTGCAGCGTCTGGACCGCGGGTGGGTCGAGCGAAGAAAGGAGGAGTGCCTTGAGGGACCCGGCGTGGCAGGCCGACAGCGCCGTGAAGGTCTCATGCCCGAGCCGATGGAGGCTGATGATTTGGAAGTGCTCCAGGCTGCGGGGTCGCAGGTTCCGCAGAAAAGAGGCCATGTCTTCATCGACAGAGGCGCCGGTGCAGTAGAAGCAGCGCAGCTCCCTAAACGCAGGGCAGTTCAGCCGGATGGCGTCCGCCACCGTCGGTCCCAGGACAGACCCGTCGCGGAGGGTGAGCGACCTCAGGGTGGACAGCCGCGAGACCCATGTGGGCAGGACGGCCAATGGGATGTGCCAGCCCTCCAGGTTCGTCAGGGCAATGTTCTTGTCGTCCCGGACGGCGGCATCCCTGACGTAGCACGTGACCATCTCGCCCACCCTGAGGCAGATGGCTTGGGAGTCGACCGTCTGATGGCTCCTGAGCGTCCGCTGTGATGCCTCCCGAGACGCGTTCTTGGGAGCAACGATGCTGAACTCGCTCATCTCACCCTCGAAGAAGGCTCGCCTAAACGCCGGCAGGCGAACATTCTGGTCGAGCAGGTCTTGCAAGTCGCCCAGCTCAAGCTTTGGGATCCACAGCACGTAAGGGTAGGCAGTCTTGCCTATGCTAGACAGGGTGCTGCGACAAATTGCGAGTTAGACTTCTGTTTATCTACCTAATTTGTGCAAAAGAAAGAGCCTTTCCCCCCCTTCTCGTTCGCTCCGACTCATCACTTACAGTGAGCGCCAGAAGGTTGTCCTTTTCTTGCTACTATCCAACGAGGCATCGAGGGAATTTGGGCTGTGAACACTGTACAAGAGCGGCAACGAGAGGCGAGCGAAGTCGCGTGTCACCAGGGCGACATCGAAGAGGGAGTTGGGATCCGGCTCCAGGGCCAGCTCCTGACAGACGAGCAACCAGATCTCGAGGGGCAAGGGGTTGGCCATGCCCGCTGGTCTTGCTTTGCCACTGGCACTGGCACAGGCAGGCCGAGGCTTCGGAGCTTGAACGCGTCTCAACACAACCTTGACGCGTGTGGCACAACTAACGCCAACCGTTGGCTTTGAAAGCTGATGGCAAGAGCAGAGCCTCTTCAGAGCCCACAGGATTCTAAGAAAAAAAAAGTGGAAGAGGAGCGGAAAGATTAACAGACACCACGAGCTTAAAGTTTTCTGATATTTTCAGGCCAACAATCTGATTCGAAGCATGTCAGCTTCTAGGTATGGCATAGCAGAGCTGGTGGTGCCAATGACCATGACGTTGACAGGAACCAGAAATGTAGCGTTTGGCCCGTGCTTTGCTGCAGGTGGGGCCCTGGTTAAAGTCGAATCGAAAGAAGACAAAGACAACAGAAACAGAGACAGGATATAGGACGCACCAAACTTTAGTTCGCGAATCCTGTGTGTTAATACGATGGTCAATGTCTAGGGTTATATTCAAAGCTGAATACCCTACCTACCTACCTACCTAGGTAGGTAGGTACTGAGTTATGCCGACAGGTCCACGTAGGTTCACTTGAGAAGTCGATTGATTACCACCCAGTCGGCCTGGCTAGGGGACTAGACCAGATTCAGGCTCTAAACTTCAGGCATTTTCGGGGGTTGACAGCGCTGGAAGTGGCCATAGTAGGGACTGGAAATGGAAACTCTCAACTCAATTTGATCTCTCAACGGACTCGACAACCCGCCAAACAAAGTCCCCATCCTGCAGGGCGCTCCCGACGGTCAAGGAGGGCAATTGACCAAAGACTCGATCACAAGGTAAAGACAGAGGCGGCACTCCTCCGATACTTTTCTCAACCCTCCATCCACTCTCTTCGCGCCATCCCCACCTCTGGGCAGCGACTGAGTCCCCGACCCTTAGGAGCCCCTGGCAGAACTGTCCTAGAAGGACGATCATTCCACGCGCCTCATGGCCGGGATCGTCTAGCTGGAGGACGACGCACCTTGCAGCAGCGGCAGCAGTCGCAGCAGTTGCAGCAGCAGGACCCCCGAGAGGGAGAGGCTCCATGTCTTTCCACAGCTCCTCATACTCTGCCCTGACACCGGTGGCCGGGTTCGACATGGTTCCCTTCTCCAGAGTTGTGCCGTTCGGCTGTGGATACATGTCTCCCTCGTCGGTGACGGTGGACTCTGGGTCGTTCCGGGTGCGGGAGTCGATCCAGTGCGTCCAGCACGAGTGCGAGACCGTCTGGCCGGCGACATCCCGGTCATAGGAGGCGGACGTCCCCGCGATAGCCCAGTCCAGGCTGGAAATCGGGAGATCAATTTCTTGAACCGGTTCCCCATCTTTTTCATCGTCTTGGTCGTCTTTACTGCTGCTGCTGTTGCCGTCTCCCTGGCTTCGGGTGGGTTGAAAGATCCGGAGGTCGACGAAGCAGCGGCCAGGAGATGTGAGCACCAGCGTGGAGGTTGGCTCCTCGGCTGGAGCGGGTGGCCAGCAGATGTGCACCCGAAGAGAGATACTCCCCATGTTGGTCTTCGTGCCTTCTGGGAAACGAAAGGATGTTCGGGGTAAGGGCTTGATATCTGGGGATGCTCAACGACTCATTCATCTAGTGGTGGCTCTTTAGTGAGGCGTTGGGTTTGATAGAAGGGGTCTATATGCAAGATGCATTTCGGGTGTCTAGAAGGAAAGGTGGAAGGAACTTGAAGTTTTTGGGCTTTTGGCATACGGATAGGGAAGGTCGGGGAGGCTTCAATCGTTTTTAGAGTCCTAGTGGGGTCCCCTTCCTTCCCCCAACTCACATCAGCTTCAATTCCTCCCCCAACCGTTACCTCCTCACAAAACCTTGTCCCCCACTCAGGCTTGAGGCGTATGGGGTATATCTATGTAAGTGTAACCCGATAATGGAAGTCCCAGGATAATATTAATATTCAATGCCTCTAGAACTAATCCTTCATCAATACTACTACTCCCATCTGGATCACAGCCGGATCCTCTCCTCGTCTCTCCGCCATCCAGCCTAAGTCAAACCGGTAGTATTGCGCATGACCGTCATGGTGTGCACATAGCGCAGCTTGCCGCCCTCGAGCCTGAACTCGTGGCTGTCCGCCGCGCCGTTGCGCATGGCCCCGAATTTGCAGAGGACGTTGATGGAGCCCTGCGTCTCGTCCATGACGTACCGCCTGTCCGTCACGGGCGGCTGGCTGCCCCCCGGGATCCCCACGGCGCAGGAGTCGGTCGGCTCCCCCCTCCCGGTGTAGGCGCTCCCCTCGAGCCTCGCGCAGGGCGTGCCCCAGGGCACCGTGGCGTTCGGGTTGCCCCAGAGGTCGAGGTAGGCGTCAGCAGCCTTCTTCAGTGTCTCGCGGCTGTCGCGGCTGTCCAGCGGGATGACGCCCCAGTTCTCCTGCTGAATGTAAGAGAGCGTTTTGGTCGCGTTGAAGAGCCAGTCGCCCGTCGTGGTGACGACCGAGTCGACCGAGTAGACCGAGATGCTCGCGTCGCCGACGCCCGCTCCCGTGTTGTTATACCGGATCTGCGTGCCGATAACGTACGGGTTGGCCGAGTCGGTTGAGATCAGCTCCGTGTAGGTCGCGCACTCATCTTGGTCGAAGAGGGTGCGGTGGTGGTCGATCTTGAGCCGTTTGGAGAGGACCCCTTTCTTGATGTCGACGGGCACATTGTTCTCAATGTACTTGACGCTGGGTGCCTCGAACCCTTCTTCCAGCTCCCCCGAGCTGATGGCGTAAAGGTAGGTGTCCTTTGCGTTGTTCATCACTGCCCACTGGCAGCGGGCGGAGGCCAAGGGGGCCAGTGCCCCGAGTACGAGGAAGAAGAGTGTACCTTCACGCATGGTCGTGTGTCTGGACTTCACGGACTCCCGCTGACTTCGATTCACCTCTACCAACTTCGTAGCGTGAAGGAGCGGCACGCTGTCATGATGCCAAAGGGCATGTCCCATGTCTTGACAGCATCTATATAGCTTAGGACTTGTCAAAGATTCTGCCAGGTGATGATTTGGGTTACGGGTACGTCGGTAGGTATTTGCCGTTGGGTGAGATGAAGGGATGCAGTCGATATGGATAATATTAAGGGGCAACATTGCTCGGCATGGCAAAATATCTCGACCCCGCCCTGCCCGCCGCGTCCAGGGAGTCGGACCTGCATGCTGGCTTCGACTTAATAACTAATTTGCCGGAAGAATGGCAGATGTTGGGCAGGGGCGACAATGTTGACCACCTACCGACCATGAAATAAACCTGCACAATAGGTGGTGTTGAAAGTCGCAGCAAAAGCAATCCTTAACTCGCATTCGGAACACCTCTATAGGGGGACTTTGGACCCTTCTTTGTCCTCCATGTCCCTAGACCTCCAGGTGTGCTTCTCGTGCGGACTACCTAGGCTGACTTACTACCTACTCTGACAAAAACCAAGCCCAATGCGACAAAGGGGGAAAATAAAGTGAGAGAAAACCGCACATGTGACCCGAAAAGAACCAGAGCCACACCAACATGAGACTACGCACGCACCGCAGCACCAAGAGCACCCCCAGTGAACTGCGTGCCGCCAGCCTGGCGCTGCAGGTTGCCGCCGCCCCTAGGGCCGCCCCTGCCGCCACGCTGGCCGCCGCGCCCGCCACCACGGCCGCCCCTGCCGCCCTGCCTCTCGAACGCGTTGCTGGAGCCCTGCGTCCGCTGCTCCAGAGTCCGCTCGTTGGTCTCGATCAGCGAGCTGGCCTTGTCCGAGAGCGTGAGGGCTAGGGACTGCAGGCGGCTGAGCTCGACGCCCTTGCGGAAGATGACCGTCTGCTTGACCTGGTCCAGCGCTGCTGCGAGCTCCTCGTGGCTGATCATCTTGCTCACTACGGCTGACACCTTGCGCGGCTCGAGCTCGAACATGGCGCTGAGAGTCTCGATCGCGAGCGTGTCGTAGAATGGCGCGTAAGTGAACAGGTACGTCCGCAGACCCTCCTCCTGGATCTGCTTGGCGAGCATGGTCTTGATGGCCTCCGCGTTGGGCATCAGCTCCCAGATCTTGATGCTGTGGATGAAGTTGGTCGCCTTCTTCCACTCGCCCGCTGCGAGCGCCTTGGAGGCCTGCATCACGTGGTCCCTCGTGTTCTCCGGCGGGCCCGTGAACATCTGCCGCTCGTGGTACTCGAGCATACGGCGGTACGTCTTGCTGATGATCCGCTTCTTGATGTCCGGGGACGAGCCCGTCTGCGCGAGCAGCGGAATCTCCAGCAGCATGCTGCATGTGAGGTAGACGCACTCGAGCAGCTCCAGGTTGATGTGCATGTGGAAAGGAAGCTGCCGCTGCCGCTCTAGCCTCTCCTGCTCTGGCGACACCTGGCTGTACCTCTGGATCATAACGCCCTGGGCAAGCAGTTCCTTCTGCCGCCCGCTGCCGCAAATCTCCTGCAATGTGTTCTGCGCGTCGTAGACGAGACCCTTGCGGAAAGCGCACAGCCCGACCTGGACTAGCGTCCGGTTGAACAGGATCTGGGTCAGCACGTCGAAGCTGCTGATAGTCTCCTGCAGGTGCGACATGAGCATCATGTCACGCGCCTTGTAGTAGCCGTCGTGCAGTGACAGGAAGTAGATCTGGCACAACATCGCGCGGGCCCGATGAATGCCCTCACTGTTGGCGAAGAGATAATTGCAAAGCAGGTTGAGCAGTTGGGCGGCGTCGGCCGTCTCCGGCCTGGGGCTGATGCTGGACTCTTCTTCTGCAGACACGGCCTTCCAGCACGTCTCTTCCAGAATCTTGACAACTTGAGCGGGCTGTTCATGTGCGCAAGTGTTAGTTGATGCATGTAAGTCTTGTTGTTTGAGGCCTAGGATCATTCGAGTGGAAAACCAGCGCGACTAACCTTGAAGTACACATGCTCCAGCCGTCGCATGATGATGCGGTTCAAGCTCTCTTGGGGGATTTCCAGCGACGCGTCCTTGCGCAGGGCCTCATAGTAAAGTTGGCCACGGAAGATGATGTTGTAAAGCGAGGCCTCGTCCGTCAGCCGCTCGATATACTCTGACGTGTGAGGGTCGATGGCCTGCAGGGAGCGGGTGAGCTCGTCGTCCAGCCGCTCGACATATGAAACGATGCTGCCGGGTATCTTGATGTACTTTTCCCCCTTCTCCAGAACAGGAGGCTTATCGTCATCCTCCCACTCCTCGGCATTCTCCACGATGATGTACTCCTTGTTCAGGTCCAGTGTCGTCAGGAGAAGAGACAGCTCCTTCTCAGCCGACTTCCAGTGCTCAAGCGGCATTGCCGTGCCCGTGCCGGAGCCCACGTCAAACCGCGACGATACCAGTGTGAGAAGGACCTTGATTTGCTGATACGGGGTGGCTGCGATGTCCCTCAACTTCTCCATGATCTTGATCTGCTCGGCACGGTCCGTGTTCTTTTTGCCTCGAGATTCTAGGATGGTCCTTAGATGCTTGAATATGCTCTCGGGGGTGAATAGGAGAGTGCGACCGCCCTTGCCCACTGTCGCGAAGCCCTCGTCGTCCTCGTCCGCCATGTCGGCCAACGTGTCTGCGATCCTAACCTTCTTGGGCTTGGTCAAAGGCTCCTCTTCCTCCTCGTCCGAGGACATCATGAACTCGAACTCATCGGCCTTGTACGCCTCGACTCGTGCCTGGTACTCCTTGTTGTTCTTCTTGATGCGTTGCTTCACAGCGTTCAGGCCGCGCGCATTGGTCGCATTCATCTTCTTGGGAGTCACCTTCTGCTTGGCCAGGGTCTCGTTCATGAAGTCCTCCAGATCCGCGATGCATTTGATGTAGATCTTGGGCACATCTTGAGGGCTTGCGCGGAGCTTCTCAACCTGACGATTCAGCTTGTCGAACTCTGTGTGGAGGCGTTCATGGTCCAGGTTAGTATTCATAAGACGTTTGAGAACGCGCATCATTCCAACTTAAGTCTATGAGAAAGACGAGGACAGACGAACCTGTTGCGATTGATCCCCAGTCGTTGATCTTCTGGGCGTTGGCGATGAGGTTTATCGTCGACTCTATCTCGTCGAACCGCTTGTCTTTAGCACTCTTGACCTTAGTCGTGGGCTCTGCATCACTGTCTTCTTCCTCGGATGAGTCGTCGCCAGCCAGGAACTTGTTTGCTCCAGTCTTCTTGACAACTTCGCCGTCACTGGCCTCAGAGCCATCCTCGCCCTCGTCAGAACCCTCTTCATCGGAACCCTCCGCGCTGCCTTCCTGCTCATCCTCCTCCTCCTCAGAGTACAGGCTTTCCTCGTCCGAGCTGCTCTCGCTAGAGCTCTCGTTACCACCCCTAAAGAATCGAGACATGCTGGGCGAAATTTGAATCGGCGCCGAATTGATGTGCTGAAAGGCTTGATGGTTTCGCACCCAAGTCTATTGGCGTCTTGCTCTCTGCTGCTTTCAAAAAACGGTGTCGGCTTCGAATAAGACACAGGCAGGGAGGTAGGTATCGAAGCGAAGATCGATCGAGGGGCGGCAAAATGTTTTGGTGGGGTCAAAAAAATCGTATCTAAATTCCCAGTGAGTATGCAATAATTTGTGGGAGTCAACTTTGCCAGGCGGAGTCGGTCCGGCAGGCGAGGCTCACAGCAAGAAACTTTGGCAGGGGGGAACACTTGCTTAGGTATCCAGAGTCCACGTGACAGCACATGGACGCTAATCCGGAAATTGACTAGCGGCTCGCTGTCGCGTCTCCTAAAAAAATAGTCCCGACATCAATGGGACTAGTGTCACCAAGAGAGTGAGCGCCTGGCGTGGATGGCCTTCTCCAGTATTGATCGCAACTCGAACATCACAATCGCCATCATCGCTGTGGACATGCGTAATGCGTCATATCATACGCGGCGCTTAGCACAAACACATCTTGCCCTCAGTCATCACGAAGGGGACGATACAGGACACTGATTCGTTATTCTTTGATACCGTTACTCACCCTCGGCAGGCAAATCAGAACCTGCCTTGGGGAGAAGCACAGGGTTGCGGCAAGTTCTGAGTGTGCGATCATCAAGAAGCCGCCGACATGTCATCGCTACCACCTCCACCACCCCCAGGCTGGGGACCACTACCGCCGCCGCCTCCTCCTCCTCCTCCGCCTCCATCATCCTCATCGCTACCCCCGCCGCCCGCCATCCCCGCGCCGCCTCCCCCGGGCTACCGGCTGCCTGCGGACGCCCACAAGGCTAAGTTCGAGCAGAAGAAGAAGGAATGGCTTCGGATGCAGAGGAACCGCTTCGGAGAGAAGCGGAAGGGAGGCTTCGTCGAAACACAAAAGGCCGACATGCCGCCGGAGCATCTCCGCAAGATCGTGAAGGACATCGGCGACGTGTCTCAGAAGAAATACACCAGCGACAAGCGCAGCTATCTTGGTGCTCTGAAGTTCATGCCGCACGCCGTCATGAAACTTTTGGAGAACATGCCCATGCCCTGGGAGTCGGCGAGAGAAGTGAAGGTTCTTTACCACGTCAACGGGTGTCTGACACTGGTCAACGAGATCCCCCGTGTTATTGAGCCAGTATTCTTCGCCCAGTGGGCCACCATGTGGCTCGTCATGCGCAAGGAGAAGAGCGACCGAAGGCTGTTCAAACGGATGCGGTTCCCTCCGTTCGATGACGAGGAGCCGCCGCTCTCGTGGTCCGAGAACATCGAGGACGTCGAGCCCCTGGAGCCGATCCAGCTAGAGCTGGACGAGGATGACGACGCTGCCATCTACGAATGGTTTTACGAGCATAGGCCACTGCTAGACACTCCTCACATCAACGGCCCCAGTTACAAGACCTGGAATCTGAACTTGCAGCAGATGGCGGCGCTCCATCGGCTCAGCGGCCCGCTCTTGTCCGATGTGATGGACCCCAACTACTTCTACCTCTTCGAGCGCAAGAGCTTCTTCACAGCCAAGGCACTCAACGTTGCGCTCCCTGGAGGACCGCGGTTTGAGCCTCTGTACAAGGACATTGATCCCAACGACGAGGACTTTGGCGAGTTCAACGCGATCGACCGTATCATCTTCCGAAACACGGTCCGAACCGAGTCTCGGGTGTCCTACCCATTCCTGTACAACCATCTACCAAGGAGCGTGCAGATTTCATGGCACTCCCACCCTCTGATCGTTTACAAGGCCACGGAGGACCCGAATCTGCCTGCGTTCCACTTTGAGCAAGGGCTGGCCCCGATCTCCTCCCGCGCTGTCGCGCCCAAGAATCTCTCTGTCAGCCACGAGGATGAGATTTTCGGGGCCGGCAGCAACGAAGAGCCCGAGGATGAAGCCTTCGTCTTGCCGGCCGGTGTGGAGCCATTCTTGGCTGATGAGGAGCTCCAGAACGAGGATACGGCAGCTGCGATTCAGCTGTGGTGGGCGCCGTTCCCCTTCAACCGACGCTCTGGCCGTATGGTTAGGGCGCAAGATGTCCCGCTGGTCAAGCAGTGGTACCTTGAGCACTGCCCACCGACCACGGGTGACAAGAAGCAGCCAGTCAAAGTGCGCGTCTCGTACCAGAAGCTCCTCAAGACGTACGTGCTCAATGAGCTGCACAAGAAGAGGCCCAAGGCGCTCCGGAGCCAGAACCTGCTAAGCACTCTGAAGCAGACCAAATTCTTTCAGCAGACGACGATCGACTGGGTCGAGGCCGGACTCCAGGTGTGTCGGCAGGGCTTCAACATGCTGAACCTGCTCATTCACCGCAAGAACCTGACGTACCTCCACCTGGACTACAACTTCAACCTGAAGCCGGTCAAGACGCTGACGACAAAGGAGCGGAAGAAGTCTCGCTTTGGCAACGCCTTCCACCTGATGCGCGAGATCCTGAGGCTTACCAAGCTGATCGTGGACGCCCAGGTGCAGTACCGGCTCGGCAACATCGACGCCTTCCAGCTGGCCGACGGCATCCTGTACGCCTTCAACCATGTGGGCCAGCTGACGGGCATGTACCGCTACAAGTACAAGCTCATGCACCAGATCCGCTCCTGTAAGGATCTGAAGCACATGATCTACTGGCGTTTCAACTCGGGCCCTGTCGGCAAGGGGCCTGGGTGTGGCTTCTGGGCGCCGGCCTGGAGGGTCTGGCTGTTCTTCATGAGGGGCATCATCCCTCTCTTGGAGCGGTGGCTCGGGAACCTGCTGTCTCGGCAGTTCGAGGGCCGACATAGCAAGGGGGTAGCCAAGACGGTGACCAAGCAGCGTGTGGAGTCTCACTTCGACCTTGAGCTGCGAGCATCTGTGATGGCGGATCTCATGGACATGATGCCGGAGGGCATCAAGCAGAACAAGGTCACCACTGTGCTTCAGCACCTGTCTGAGGCGTGGAGATGCTGGAAGAGCAACATCCCCTGGAAGGTGCCCGGCCTGCCTGCAGCCATCGAGAACATAATCCTTCGGTACGTCAAGGCCAAGGCCGACTGGTGGATCTCGGTCGCGCACTATAACCGTGAGCGGATCCGGCGTGGCGCGACGGTGGACAAGACCGTTGCCAAGAAGAACGTCGGCCGCCTCACCCGGCTGTGGCTCAAGGCGGAGCAGGAGCGGCAGCACAACCACATGAAGGACGGTCCGTACGTGTCCTCAGAGGAGGCCGTCGCCATCTACACGACCACGGTCCACTGGCTAGAGTCGCGCAAGTTCTCGCCTATCCCCTTCCCCAGCGTTTCGTACAAGCACGACACCAAAATCCTCATCCTTGCACTGGAGCGCCTGCGTGAGTCATACTCGACCAAGGGGAGGCTGAACCAAAGCCAGCGTGAGGAGCTGGCGCTTATCGAGCAGGCCTACGACAGCCCAGGCACCACCCTGGAGCGGATCAAGCGGTTCCTCCTGACGCAGCGAGCTTTCAAGGAGGTCGGCATCGACATGAACGACAACTACAGCACCATCAACCCGGTCTACGACATCGAGCCCATCGAGAAGATCAGCGATGCCTACCTGGACCAGTATCTGTGGTACCAGGCGGATCAGCGTCATCTGTTCCCGGCGTGGATCAAGCCTGCGGATTCCGAGGTACCCCCGCTGCTCGTGTACAAGTGGGCCCAGGGCATCAACAACCTCGAGAAGGTCTGGGAGACCAAGGACGGCGAGTGCAATGTCATGATCGAGACGCAGCTGTCCAAGGTGTACGAGAAGATCGAGCTGACACTGCTCAACTCGCTGCTGCGGCTGATCATGGACCACAACCTGGCTGACTACATCACGGCCAAGAACAACGTGACACTGACCTACAAGGACATGAACCATGTCAACAGCTACGGCATGATCCGCGGCTTGCAGTTCTCGGCCTTTGTGTTCCAGTACTATGGCCTGATTTTGGATCTCCTTCTGCTGGGTCCCCAGCGGGCCAGCGAGATCGCGGGTCCCCCCCAGGCGCCCAACGACTTCCTGCAGTTCCGCGACAGGGAGACTGAGACGAAGCACCCGATCCGCCTCTACACAAGGTACATCGACCGCATCTGGGTGTTCCTTAGGTTCACGGCCGAGGAGTCCCGGGATCTGATCCAGCGCTTCCTGACGGAGCAGCCGGATCCCAACTTCGAGAACGTTATCGGCTACAAGAGCAAGAAGTGCTGGCCTAGGGACTCGAGGATGAGGCTGATGCGCCACGACGTCAACCTCGGCAGAGCCGTGTTCTGGGACCTGAAGAACCGTCTCCCCCGCTCCGTGACCACGATCGACTGGGATGACACGTTCGCCAGCGTGTACAGCAGGGACAACCCGAACCTGCTCTACTCCATGTGTGGCTTCGAGGTTCGCATCCTGCCCAAGATACGCAACCAGAGTGACGAGTTCCCCGTCAAGGACAGCGTCTGGTCGCTGGTTGACAACACGACCAAGGAGCGAACCGCGCACGCCTTCCTCCAGGTCACAGAGGAGGACATCCACAAGTTCAACAACAGGATCCGCCAGATCCTCATGTCGTCTGGCTCAACCACCTTCACCAAGATTGCCAACAAGTGGAACACGGCCTTGATCGCGCTCTTCACCTACTACCGGGAGGCGGCGGTTTCCACCATCAACCTTCTCGATACCATTGTCAAGTGCGAGACCAAGATCCAGACGCGTGTCAAGATCGGGCTCAACTCCAAGATGCCGTCGCGTTTCCCGCCCGCAGTCTTTTACACGCCCAAGGAGCTGGGCGGCCTGGGCATGATCTCGGGATCGCACATTCTGATCCCGACGAGCGACAAGCGCTTGTCCAGACAGACAGACGTCGGCATCACTCACTATCGTGCCGGCATGACCCACGACGAGGAGACGTTGATCCCCAACATCTTCCGGTACATCACCTCTTGGGAGTCCGAGTTCATCGACTCGCAGCGCGTCTGGACCGAGTACTCGCAGAAGCGGCTTGAGGCCAACCAGCAGAACCGCCGCCTTACGCTCGAGGACCTGGAGGACAGCTGGGACAAGGGCCTGCCCCGGATCAACACGCTTTTCCAGAAGGACAGGAGTACGCTGAGCTTCGACAAGGGCTTCCGTGCGAGATCCGACTTCAAGCAGTATTCCCTGATGAGGAACAATCCATTCTGGTGGACCAGCCAGCGACACGATGGCAAGCTCTGGAACCTGAACGCCTACAGAACGGATGTCATCCAGGCCCTTGGCGGAGTCGAGGCGATCCTCGAGCACACGCTTTTCAAGGCAACGGGATTCCCAAGCTGGGAGGGTCTCTTCTGGTATGCGCCCCCTAGCCCCTTCTCCCCCCAACTAAATCAAACCCGTATGTGCTGTCCTCCTCGGTGACGTGCTAATCAACTTGTGTCTACAGGGAGCGTGCGAGCGGTTTCGAAGAGTAAGTAATGGACCTTCACTTTGCCCCCTGCTTCCATAACAGCGTTGAGATAAATTCGGAGCGAACTTGCGACACGCCCCATTCAGACATCGCTAACCTTCATCTTCACAGATCCATGAAGTTCAAGAAGCTTACCAACGCCCAGCGGTCTGGTCTTAACCAGATCCCCAACCGCCGCTTCACGCTATGGTGGTCTCCTACGATCAACAGAGCCAACGTGTACATCGGCTTCCAAGTGGTTAGTGCAACCTTTGATGCTCCCATCTTGTCTACCAAAGGCGCAAGAAGCTGACCGGCCCCTTCCCTGTCTCTAGCAACTCGACCTCACGGGCATCTTCCTGCACGGAAAGATCCCGACCCTTAAGATCTCGCTCATCCAAATCTTCCGGGCTCATCTGTGGCAGAAGATCCATGAGTCGGTGGTCATGGATCTCTGTCAAGTCTTCGACCAAGAGCTCGAGTCCCTGGGACTCGAATCTGTCCAGGTTTGTAGCTCTCTAACTCCGTCTCCCTCTCTCTATCCCTCCCTCCCCTTAATCTTGAGCTTTAGACCGCGAGGCTGACTTCGGCCGTAGAAAGAAACGATCCACCCAAGGAAGAGCTACAAGATGAATAGCTCATGCGCCGACATCCAACTCTTCGCGACCCACAAGTGGAATGTCACGCGGCCCTCGATGCTATTCGACACCAAGGACGTGATCGAGCCTGTGTCGACGAGCAAGTTCTGGGTCGATGTGCAGCTGAGGTATGGCGACTACGATTCCCACGATATCGAACGATATGTCAGGGCCAAGTACCTGGACTACACGACGGACAGCATGAGTCTATACCCTTCGGCCACCGGCTTGATGATCGGTATCGACCTGGCATATAACCTCTACTCGGCCTACGGACAGTACTTCCCCGGGTTGAAAGTCCTGATCCAGCAGGCGATGGCCAAGATCATGAAGGCAAACCCTGCACTGTACGTCCTGAGGGAGCGTATTCGGAAGGGCCTGCAGCTGTACGCTTCGGAGAACAACCAAGAGTTCCTGAACTCCCAGAACTACTCGGAACTCTTCAGCAACCAGACGCAGCTTTTCATCGACGACACCAACGTCTACCGTGTCACGATCCACAAGACATTCGAAGGCAACCTGACCACAAAGCCCATCAACGGTGCCATCTTCATTTTCAATCCCCGGACGGGCCAGCTGTTCCTGAAGATCATCCACACCAGCGTCTGGGCGGGCCAGAAGCGCCTGGGTCAGCTGGCCAAGTGGAAGACGGCCGAGGAGGTGGCGGCTTTGATCCGGTCGCTGCCCGTCGAGGAGCAGCCGAGGCAGCTCATTGTCACCCGGAAGGGTCTTCTCGACCCCCTCGAGGTGAATCTGCTCGACTTCCCCAACATCTCCATCCGGGCATCGGAGCTGCAGCTGCCGTTCCAGGCGGCCATGAAGGTTGAGAAGCTGGGAGACATGATCCTGCGGGCAACGGAGCCGCAGATGGTGCTCTTCAATCTGTACGACGAGTGGCTCAAGAGCATATCGTCATATACGGCATTCTCCCGTCTCATTCTCATCCTGCGGTCCCTGCACGTCAACCAGGACAAGACCAAGCTGGTGCTGCGCCCGGATAAGACGGTCATCACTCAGGATCATCACATCTGGCCGTCGCTCTCGGACGAGGAGTGGATCAAGGTGGAGACGCAGCTGCGCGACCTGATCTTGAACGACTACGGGAAGAAAAACAACGTCAACGTGTCGAGCCTGACAAGCTCCGAAGTGCGAGACATCATCCTGGGCATGGAGATCTCTGCACCGTCGATGCAGCGGCAGCAGGCGGCCGAGATCGAAAAGCAGCAGCAGGAGCAGGAGCAGCAGCAGCTCACGGCGGTCACGACCAAGACGCAGAACGTGCACGGGGAGGAGATCATTGTCACGACCATGTCGCAGTTCGAGCAGCAGACGTTCGCGTCCAAGACGGAGTGGCGCACCCGCGCCATCGCGGCCTCGAACCTCCGGACGAGGTCCAGCAACGTCTACGTCTCGCCGGGCGACAGCAAGCTGGACGACATCACCTACGTCATGCCCAACAACATACTCAAGAAGTTCATCACCATCTCGGACCTCCGCGTCCAGGTCTGGGGCTACTTGTACGGGTCGTCGCCTCCGGACAACGAGCAGGTCAAGGAGATCAAGTGTATTGTCCTGGTGCCGCAGATCGGGGGGCCGCGCGATGTCCAGCTGCCACAGCAGCCGCCACAGCACGAAACGCTGCGGTCGCTGGAGCCCCTCGGCGTGATCCACACCATGTCTGGCAGCGAGCTCCCCTACATGTCGGCCATGGACGTGACCGAGCACGCCAGGCTCCAGGAGGCACACGAGTGGGAGCAGGACAAGACCATCTCGGTCAACGTATCGTTCACACCGGGAAGCGTGTCCCTCTCGGCGTGGGCACTGACGCCTCAGGGGTTCAAGTGGGGGGTGGACAACAGGGACAAGCAGAGCGACCAGCCGCAAGGCTTCGCCACGACCATGGGGGAGAAGCGCAAGCTGCTCCTGAGCCCTCGGTACAAGGGGTTCTTTCTGGTCCCAGACAATGGCAAATGGAACTACAGCTTCATGGGCACCGTCTGGAGCGGGTTGGAGAAGAAGCCAGTCCACGTCAAGCTGGACACCCCAATGCCATTTTACAGCGACGTGCACCGGCCCGTCCACTTCCGGGACTTCGCCGAGCTAGAGGACATTTGGGTGGATGGGAATGACAACTTTGCCTAGAGAGCCCGAGAAGCAGAGAGCGAGAGCGAGAGCGAGCCAGTCTTGGTGGAAGGCGGCCGCAAGGAATGCCTTTTTTTTCTGCTTCAAAAATTTATTTTTCTTCTTCTTTCCCCCTTTTGCCGAGGAGGAGCTCCTCCATTCATTGTCATTGTATAGTATTTGTGATCGCTGACGCAGACCACCAGAAGTGCGGCACCAAGTTTGATGGGCGACTTATGGGAGCAAGCGAGAAGATATCGGGATGGCTGAAGTCGGATGATGGGGTGATCATGTACATGCTCACAAGACCGTTTGATCTACTTTTCCCAGTTTCTGGTCGGTGGTCTCGGTTAGCACTTGGTTCGTAACGAGGTTAGGGAAAATAGGCACGGGATGTATAACAAAAATTGAAGAATACAAACAATTCAGAGGGGGAAATCCCACCGGCTCTGCGTTTCACGAATGATACCGGCCCGCATGCTGAAGCCGTATACGGTGGAAACAAACAAAACAACCTTGGAAACACAAACGATCGGAGCGATCAACAGGCGAGGAAAAGTGACCTCTCTGCGGTATTCGCGGCTGGCTCGAAATCTTCTCACCCCCGTGCTCTGTACCTTCCCACTCCCAAGATTCCAGTTCATGCGACCGCTTGCAAGCTAGGACTAGCCTTCTAGAGCGATTCTCTTCGTCTGGGGTGCAAAGTTTGCAACGCTGGAGGCTCACCGGCGAAACCTTGCTGAGTTGAGGCAGCTCAGGGCGCGGCAGACAACACAACCGAATACACCAATGTGATCACCCATCACCTGACTTTTGGCATAGGCGGGCTCCGTTTCGGTTTTCGTTTCCTGCCTGATGTCTTGTCGCCCTGGCTACCTACCTCTTACCCGCCCACCAAACAAGTATGAAAGGTGTCGTCGTTGATGAGTAACGACCATGAAGGACGGGTGATTCCTCGCTGTCCAAGAGACGCAACCCCCTCACTGGGGAATCCGCTTGCAACCCGGTGTTGGCAAGGGGAAGGGAAAGGAAGGGATGGAGTGTTGATATGAGCATCCCCGAAGTCTGGCGACGGCGGGAGAAGACGAACCTACGCCGAAGGAGGAGTTGTTCATCATTCTGCCTGATTCTGGCCTGGAGTCGCTTGTTGACATCCCTGCCAGACTCTACATTCTCGAACAGGCACCCTGCTCGGCCTCGTCCTGCACCCTCACCTCAAAATGCATCCCCTAACAGCGCTTCTCTTGCGCGCGGTCCGAGTCAACCGCAGGCCCGAGGACATCCATTAAAGCGTTCGTGGGTCTAGGTGGGCCTCCTAGAAGTTGTGGTCGTGTCTCTCTTCAAGATGGATTCGCTTCCTCAGACAGCCCACTGCCTGCTCGCCAAAGGTTGCGCTAGTCTCTGGCCTGTCTTTTCTTTATCTGCTTCTTAATGTCCTCCAGGGAGAGGCGGTTTCGGGCTTGGTCAGCAAACACCTCCAGCCCAGAATTCTACACGCCCTCGGGCGAGTCAATCGACACTGGGTCCGCATCCAGACTTCAAGAGTCCCCGAACCCTCGAGTTGGAGAAGGGCCTCGACTACCTTGGCTAAGCTAGCCGCCATCCATGCTTCCCTTTCGCCTTTCGGCTGGTTTCGGGTTCGATATTCGTTGTAGATGAGGTTGGGAGAATTCTCAGGAAACCAGTGGGGAGGAGGGGGCCGTGTTAGCTGTTGGGGCAGCAGCAGCGATATGAAGGGGGTTTCGTAATCTCCTTGTCCCCCTCGGTCCTCTGCCGTTTTGGGGATTCGGGGGAGCTGCCGCGCTGGAATGGTCTCCTGACGTGGCTGTGAGTGGATGGGAGGGAGAAGCCAGCAAGGTTGGGAAGGGCATCTCCCTGTCTGAGTCCCTTTGAAAAGCCCTCAGCGACTGTCGTATCATGTAGCAGGCCCCTGAATGAGGAAGGCATGGAGATCACGCGTTGGTAGAAAGTGAATAGTCTTGATAAACATCGCCTTTCTCGTCTTATTTGGACTGGGCGGAAGGGATCGGATGGAGGCCAGGAACGCTGAGTGTGACCTGTGGAGTGGGCAGTCTAGCAAGGGTGAAGATGGTTATGAGGCATACCAGTCTATCCCTTTGGTTCATGCCTTTGCGATTGCTGGGATGAATGGGATATCCGAGATCTTGGTGGTTGAACGGCTGAGAATGAGAATGAGAGAATTCGCAGACTTGTATTTATTTCCATAAGTTCCACGATGTTACATCCACCTTGCGATCGCTTCTTCCATATGTAATAGACCATCGTCTTCATCTGTAGGTATATTGACTGACCTACCTGTCTCCAGCAGTTGAGTTAACTCTCCTCCGAGAAGGAGGCAATCGTGACCGAGCAAGGGTTGGGCGGCAGCTGCTGACAGTCAATCCTTTCACGTCCCAGTACTCGTCCTGTCATGTCTGCATGGAATGGTTCCTCGATCCCTTCTAGCATGAGCTCCGCCAGCCATGGCCTCGCCCGGTTTTCATGTACACTATTTCCTTCTGCCAGCCATCCCGTACTGCCAACTAAATCCACCCCCTGGTCCCTTGGCATCATGGTCTGTCTATGAAGTCATCCTGTTCGACCTCTCTCAAGTCTTAATCAGTGGTTCTCCATATGCTTTCAATGTCACTGTCTAGATAGAATGGGGTGTCTTGGTTAGTAGAGAATCATGCTAAAGGAACTCCAGGTATTCTTGGCTCTCCCTCTTACTGAGTTGGGATAGTTCTACGCCTCGCTGTTCTTCCCAGACAGTCCTCTCTCCTCGTTTCGCAGCCCATCTCTTAGGCCGCTTTCTGGTCAAGCGGGCCAGCCGCTTTGCCAAACATCAGCCCTGACCAGTAGCTAGTCTAGCTGCCTTATTTCGGGGGGCAGCGTTCTTGCTGTCGAGGGGACTCGGGGGACTCAGGGGAGAAGAAGAAGTGAGCTGAAGATGGGATGAACTCAGGGGTTGGAGAAAAGGCTACAGCGTGCAGCTTGCAGCTTGAAGCTCAAAAGCTCTCACCTAGAGATGAACAGTGACGGCGCATGATCCTTCGGCTGGAGAAATTGGACCAAATTTACGAGCTGCAGGTTGCATGTGCATGCATGCATGCAGCCTTGCGGGACGAAGGAAGAATGCTTGTGGCTATTAGTACTAAGCGGCGTGAGACTGCCTGCCTTAGTATCTACCCTACCTAGGTACGCAATGTATTTTTTGCGATGTATGGATGGGTTAGTCTACTAAGTACGTGGGTAGTCCGTGGCCGCCTACCATGGATGTGAAATGGAAGGTGGAACGGCTCGGACGGCCCTCAGGCTCGTAGTAGGTCTGTGATCTCGGCCAAAATATCAAAGTATCACAAGACTCGGAACAGGTTACAAATTGGCGTCGTGGCCGAGATGAGCTCTACGTACACCTGCACTTGGTGAGCCAGAACATTTCGAACCTAGTTCGGGTTTAATAGGTAGGTAGGTTTGAATTTGTGTGGCAAAGGGGTCGTTGGTGACGCTGAGCTGCGAGATGTCGCCCAAGTTACTCCTCTCAATCTCACAGTTAAAGGGTAAGTAGTGTAAGAGCGGCGGACGGACTTACCACATCTCCATTTTTGCGAGATGTCGTTCAGCCGTTTTTCCTAGTCACTCTCTGTCAAGATCAAAAATGACCAAGGCTTGGTTAGGTTTGGTCAAGAAGAATCCAAATCAAGGTTGGATTTCGGGGCGGTCGGCATGTGGGAAGAAAAGGGAAAGTGTCGTATTGTAAGGACTGATTCAGCAGAGGATAGTATTTTGTGGTGATCACGCTTGTCAGGGTAAGATTGCGGCCGTTCATGCATAATGCGTCGATCGATAAAACTGTGTCGTGTCGTCAGGAGGCTGATGTGGGGGCATTTGTGGTGGAGATGACAGTTGGCCGGCGTCCGGGCGGTTAGCAGTCAGTTGGTTGGCGCGGATTATGGTTGGGTTTAACGAATACTTAGGTACCTAGGTAGTCAAATGAAGAATGAGTGAATGGCTTAGGAGCACACCACCTAGGTACCTAACCTACCTACCGCAGTACTTCATGAACACCACGTGCATTGTAATGACAGACTAGGACCGGCGCCGTTGGCATTGATGAATGTCTGCATGGAGCTAGGTAGTCTCGCCCAAGCGCCGCCACATCATTATCGTCGTCATTGTGCAAAGTTGTGAATGTGCCCAAACGGACATGTGCATCGAAATGTCCGCTCTACTGTAATTTGCGAGTAATAATGTCGATAGATTCACTGGCGCGCTTGTGAGCTACCTCTAGGTACGAGGATGTTGGGTGCGCCGAGCCCACTAGTAGTAGCTCCCAAGCCTTGGGAGCAACTGATGGCCCACAGATTGACCCATAGCTTGGCCCAGAAAAGGGAGCGGCTCACATTACTCTGTAGATCCCGAGTGTTGAGGTGCGCTGCAGCAGCGAGAGCACCACTTATGCGTGGCGGGAGTGTCGTGTAACCATCGAGCCTGTGAGGTGTCCCATCCTTGTTCCTTCCTCGACACTGCATATTTATTGTTCGGGGGTTCAGACATTTGGGGGGTGGCTTGGGGGTTATGAAGGAACATGAATGCTTTTGCTAGGTGGGGAACCGGAGTGGACACCAGAGCGCAACATCAGCAAAAAGCAAGCAAAGCATTGCTTGTGAGAATGACGATGCGCAGATAAGACCCGGATTTACTATGCATGTCGTATTCATGTGATGGGGGGTCGGTCTACACTTTACATACATTTCCGTAGGCAGGTAGTCAACTTGCTGGTGGCTGACGAACGACAAGCAACGTTCTTAGTCTGACCAAGTTGTCGGGTTCAGATGGAGAGTGGGGACCGAAACGGACACATCCGAATCAAGCCACCTAAGTCAGGGTTGGGGTTGGGGTTGGGTGGGAAGTCCGCTGGACTTTGATTAATGTTCCCCCTCCCGAACGAAGCCTTGACTGTTCTGGAAGACTTCTATGGAATGCTTGAAGGGTACGCTCGCTCCGGCTGGCTAGCTGAGATCTTTGACGCCGTCCCCCAGCGGTCCCCTTCTGGTTCTAGGCCCATGTTCCTCGCGGGTGCTTGTAAGTATTAGGTTCCTACTCCCGTAGAAGTCTGGAGCAGGGAGTCAGGTCATCTCGCACGCGTACAACTCCACACTCCCTATAGAACGGATATGCCCGTACTACTAGAGGAAGGCTTGCCCTGCTGCTGTTGTGTGAGCACAATAACGAGAGGTACATTCGCTCCCACCATGGAGTACCTAGATACAGGTACTACAATACTTGTGGATCAGCTGGCCTGTTTGATCGCTGGGGGCCGAAGCCGCAGGCTGATATCGGAAGCATCGGCCGTTTGTTCGTGGTGACGCCTAGTCAAGGGATGGAAAACATGGGCCAGGAGGCCTGCAACCCAGGCGAATGCATGTAGTGTTTGACTTACTAGTAGTCAAAATACTACTAGCAGTACGACGTACGACTAGCAGGCACCCTGGGAGTCCACGTGTCTTGCGTGTAGACAGGCTGAGCTAAGTCTTCGATGGCACGCATTAGCAGTAGTATGCACGTATGTAAGGCTTGACCCCGAAGTTGCGGCGGTTTCTCATTCCAAATTATCGATCTCTTTCTTGCGAAGTCAACATATTGTTAGTACTATCTCAACTGTAGGTAGTTTGGAGATCCTTATCTGTGGGATTCCCATGGAGTTGACCGTCCCTCCGGCAGCGTTGGTAAGGTTTCCTACGAGACACGTGCGCCCGTACCAATCGATCTACCTCCCCACGCCGGACAGCTAGGGAGGTGTCGTTAAGAGATGGCCATCCGCCTAATACGGCGGGAGGTAATTCAATGTGGGAATGTCTCGAGTCAACCTCGAGGACTTGTAGCACTCGTATTATTGAGCTAGCGAACTTCTTAGCCTTCTGTTTACTGTAGGTATCCGGGCAGTACTTACCTAACTTCGTAAGGAATCTCGGAGCTCGCTCTTTTTTAATCCTCGCGTCATGCCAACTTTAATTTGCTCCACAAGCCGGCCTGAAGTTTCGAGTTTCGAGTCTTCAGTCTCGAGTCTCGAATCTCGAATCTGTGGTCTCACGCACATCACTTCCCGTCGCCTCAGGAATTTTGCCGATAGTCCTCATTGGCCGAGTGCTGAGATTCTCCTCCAGAGGTTACAGCAAGTGCATGACATCCGAACCTACCTAGGCTCCAACTGCCAAACTATGACCAAGCAGCGAGTGCCCTGAAAGCTGAGACCGCGGCTCAACTTTCGTCTGGCACTATCCTGCAGTACACACATCATCAAATCCTACCACCCACCTGACGTACTCACAAGTGCAACAACAGTTTATGGGGCATTCCTCGCCCATTTGCGAAAACCACCTAAATCCCACGGAGGAACCCACGGAGGATGACCACGAACCATGATAACGAACGGCGAAGCGCGAATCGCGAACCATAGCACAGCCCTGTCAGGTCCTATCGAGCCATGTCCAAATCGCCGGTTTTGGAGCTTGATTGGCAAACGAGCCCCCGGGTCCGCGCTAGAAGCAATTTCCATGTCTTCTAGAAGGCAGGCACGACAAGGGGAAAGGCTCCCCGTTCCCCTCCAAAGCATAATTCATCATCTTAATTGCCAGGGGTCAGTGAAACCCTTTCTTTAATGCAAATCCCTGAACCTCATCCAACTCCGTCAATGCTTTGCGATGTGGCCCTCCGCGGGTCTACATCTGTACTGCTTGCCTATCAGTTGTCACGCTTGTCTACTACCTTTTACCACTTTTCCACCACACATTCAATTATACAATCGCGCAATCTTGGAGTCGCCGAGACAAGGGTCTACTGCCCAGTTCCTAGTGCCCTAGTGCCCACCGACTGACCGAATTCATCTTAACTTTCCGAGCGCCCGAATCCCAACCCTCGTTTCCAGAATCGCCTGACCCAAACCTGCCTGGGTTCTGGGAATGAGGCCGGTGCTGATCCCTACTACTGCGTACGTACCTGCATACTCGTACTGCGGTAGTGCAGTGCACAGGCGGGTGGGCGGATGGACAGTGGATGATCAGGGGGGGTTGCTTGCAGGTCGTTCATTAGCCATGGCAGTCAAGGCCCGAAGGCTGATAGATGGCTGATTGGAGCTGAGCTGATGGAGCTGATGTCCGCAAGGGCCGATAGCCTTCCTCCAAGGCTCCAAGGGCACGACTTACCAACGGCGCAATTTCGCGGGCTGATGGCTTAAGAGGCAGTAGCCAGCTGGCTGGTTCGCTGTTTCACACCTGCCCAGCTGCCGTGCGTTGACGCGCTTAAGGTCACAACCTACCTACCTACTCATACTCCGTAAGACTTGATTCTGCGCAGGAACAGGATCAAGGAGGCGGGAGCAACAGAAACAAGAACTACGGAATCCTATTGGTCGCGACTGACTGCCGACCCTTGACAAGCTCCCCCACAGCCTACTGTTGCACAGAACCGCTGCCAACGAGAAAGACGTTTGAGCTTTCTGACGTCCCGGCCGTCCGAACGCTTCGCCCACGTCTACGAACGTCAGTGTCCCTACCGAGGTCTGCCCTCAGAGGGACGACCCAACTATTTCTCTTCCAGCTGTCCTCTTTTTTTTGTGTATATTTTTTCCATACTGCGTACTGTGAGATCATTTGGTTACCCCTGCTCCTCACCACTCGCCAATCTGGCAGCTGCTTCTACACTATGGGGTAAGCGCGATGCCCTCGTCCCGTATCGACGCTATCGCGTTATCGAGTGTGTACTGTAGTATCTTCTTCCCTCACCCCAATCCTTTTTGAGGTGTGTGCTACGTACCTCTCATATAGCCCCCCCTGTATTATATAGGCACGTAGAGCCCAGGCAAGTGCTTCAGGGATGTCCAAAGTCTACGGTACCTGATGTTGTCGGTACCTCCTAACTCCCTTCCCCCTGCCTACCTACCAGCTTGAGCAACTTAAAACCCCTGTCTTCAACCCCTCCCCCCTCCCCCCTCCTTCACACTTGACTTCTGCCAATCTGCTAGCATTGCAGCTGGTAGCCATGCTAGCATTAGGGGACATTGGCTCATGGGGAGCTGGGTCTGCGCCGAGTGTCTCCTCCTGCTATGTACTGGCTAGTACGAAGGTCCTAATTGAGCCCGCTGCTGATGCTACCGTCACCTCGCTGCCCTGCTGGCAAGTTGCATTCTCTCCGGTTCCCAGTTGGATGACTACCCAGTGACGAGCTTGGGTGAGAGAAGCCCCTCCACACCCGTTTTCCCTGGCCATCCGCGCCGCGGCTCCCCTCATGAGACTATTCGGCTGCCTTCTGCCCAGCTGCATGGTAGGGCTCGTTTCAGCATTTATTTCTCCATTCGGCCATTCGGCAGAGAATGTTTTGTATCCTTCCATGCGTTTTCCAGAGCCCATTTTCTTTGGCCCGCCCGTCCCCCAGAGCTTTAAATTATTCTGGTCCATCGCCCCCAATCCCCTGTCTTTTCTTCTTGTCCACCGGCCATACTATGTAGACTACACGGTACTCTTACCGCAGTACATCTTAGCCAGAGGAGTGCACGAAGTTAGTGTACATTTCACTTCCCTGTCCACCTTCCCTGCCACGGTACCTCCTCACGCTCCTCCTCCAGTCATTCTCCC